>CAUYPK010079895.1:0-10124 GCA_963574355.1 Loris lydekkerianus | reverse complement strand
TACTTTTGTTAAATTTCCTATCATGGTTAATGCCACCTCAGTTACCTAGATTAGTGACCCGGGATTGATCCTTGATTCCTACATCTTTATTAGCTAATTGGTCACCAAGTCCTGTATATTCTGTATCCTAGTATCTCTCCCATCTACCCACCCCTTCTAGATATAATGCCAGGCCCTACGCAGCATGCATCGTGCTTGCCTTCATGCCGCTGACTCCACACACACAGGAGACCACTTGCTGTCCGTAAAAGCACCAATTTCATGTCTTCATGTTTCTGCACATGTTTTTGCCTTGCCCTCTTCCATAATGCTCCTTTTTTTTTTTTTAACTTTTTGACTTAGCTGCAGGGCAAATACTTTGTTCAGTCATCAAGACTCAGGTTAAGCATCCCCTCCTCTAGGAAGATGGTCCTGACTCTCTTAAGCCAAGTAGTTAGTGTGGCAACAACTTGAGAGGAGGGGTTGTGTCTTAGTGCTCTCTGCATCCCTAGATCTTACACAGAGCTTGATATGTAGTAAGTAGATACTTAAAAATGTTGGCTAGACAATGGAAATGACCAGTGTTTCTCCTGCATATACTTTAAAAGTCCCCCAACTGACTACCTGGTCTGTCCTGAATACATGATGGACTTCCTCACCTTGTTAATCGTATTGCACCACTTGCTTGTCTTCTTCCATGGGGAGTGACCCAGTAACATTGCATAATCTTCATATTACAACCTCTTTAAAACTATTTCAATTATGTGCATGGTAGATACTTGGAGGCAGCAAGGTTGTGGTGTCTACAAACGGATAGGAGTGATATAAATGTCTCAATACTTTCTTGTTCCTAAACTGACTTTTTCATTCATCCAGTCATATATCCACCTATCCCCTCATCAGATATTTGAGGTGGCTCCTGAAGTGCAAAAGCTATTTCCCAGTTTACTGGAGGCTCCCCTCAGAGTGGATTGAAAGTCACGAAGTTGGGATCTCAAACTGTCTAATCTGCTCAGAGATCCTGATTCCATCCTCTTGAGGTAACAATTCATCAGAGCCAACCAAAGTAACAATTCACCAACAGATTTTTGACATCAGGATCTTCCAGATTCTAGCCTCTAACTAAACACCATTGTTTCAAAGAATCATAGAATAAACAATACCTTTGCTGAAGTAGAAGGTGATCTATGAGATGATGATATAGAAAGGGTGCTGAACCAAGGAATTTAGGGAAAATGACAAGAGACTGCACAGTCTGTTTCATAGGGCATCATGAAGGAGCAGTGACTAAAGAGATACGAGCTTGCCTTGTGTTTAGTTATCTGGGAAGTGATATTATCCTCCCAACTAGGTTGCAACCTCTTTAATTTCAGAGACTGTTATTTTCATTCATTTATCCCATCAGTCAACAAATTTTTATCGAGTGCCCACTATGTTCCAGGCTCAAAGCTAGGCTTTGGGCATATAGCAGTGCCCAAGACAGGCAAAAATCCATACTCTCATGCATCTTACAGATCAAAAAGGCAGACAGTAGAGAAGTAGCTGTGAAAACTGATGAGAGTTGTGGAGAGAGGACCACAGGATGCTATGGAAGTACACAGAGGGGCTGGAGGCACAGTGGTGAGGACAACTGCCCCGATGTTCTCCCAGCCCTGCCCAGCAGAACGTAGAGCAGCCTGTTCTAAAACCATCCCCACCAGAGAGGCTGAGGTTTTTTCCACATGGCATTCTCTATGAACTTCACACCACGTGGTTGTGTATGAGATACCAATAGCAGTCATTGTGAGCTGCAAACCCAAATGTATAACCCACAGTTCACTGCTTAATAGACATTCCTAGATTTCAGGTCTTGTACCATGCACTATTCTAGATGAATAAGACTGTCTTATACCCCACAGAGCTTGTGGATCTTTCACAGGTTATTTTGTTTTGTTTTGTTTTGTTTTTATTATTAAATCATAGCTGTGTACATTAATGCGATCATGGGGCACCATACACTGGTTTTGTAGACCATTTGACACATTTTGATCACACTGATATTTTGAATAGTGATGCGAAAAGGAAATACAATGAAGTGTTAACAACTGTGGTTGCTTTTAAGAGGGGGAAATACAGCCTTTTGTTCCTATGTTTCCATGTTTTTCAAATGTTCTATGATGAGCAGAGGTGACATTTACAATGGAAAAACTTTATAAACATTTTTTTAAAATGGAAAAAAATGGCCCATACATTTTGCACCTATTGAACAAAGTAGGTCATTTTTCAAACTGGTCTTAGAAGCTTGACTCCTTGCTATAGCCTGAGCCAGTACCCTTCATAAATCCCCAGTTTCCAGTCTGTGGCTTTAGTCACTATGGAAAAGTTCATGGCAATTGGAAATGCACCTTTAAAATTGTATGGACATATGGACTTCTGTGTATTACTCATGAAAAATCTAAATTCAGAGAAATGGTATGAAAAAAACACCCAGCCATTGAACATACAAGATAAATATTTTGTCTCTTTTCTCCTAACAATAAAATAGTGAGAAGGTGATAAATATAAATACTTTAGAAAGGGAGATTAGAGATAATAAAAGGGAAAAGAGGAAAAAAAATTACATAGAAAAAGCAAAGATCACCAAAGAAAAGGAAAATAAAGAAAGGGGAAAAGTAAGGAGCAGAGAGGGAGGAAGGGGCTAAGAGATGTTCACGTGTAGAAGGAGACATGAGCAAGGCTTACACACAGCCTGGTAGGACTGAAAATGTTGCCAAAAGCAAACGGGTAAATGCCAATTGATTAGTTTTAGAGTTTGGGAAGAATTCAAGAGAGATCAAGAACCTAAATCAAAAGATAAGAGGGCTCCAAGGCAGTTTGCTGAAGCATTGAGGTCCAGCAGGGAAAGGGCATTGAGCTGCATGCTTGTCACACCTGCAGGAGGGGTGGGTCACTTACTTGCCATGGAGTCCAAAGGTGAGAAGTGCAAGCCACCGTGCAGGGCACCCGGGGAAGGGCTGTACATTGAGATAAGGTCCAGGAGTTGCAAAGTGGGTTCATACCCACTGGATCTGCAGCTTGGTAGACCCTCCCAACGACGCATGAGGTGTTTAAGATGCCGTCTTCCCCTGGTTTTACAGGTGGACAAACTAAGAGCAGTTACATGGATGCCCCAAGGTCATGCAATACCTCGGCTACACTAACACTCACTTTTCCCCTGCACCCTCATTTATCTCAAAATGAATTGAGCCTGAGAAGGGCTGTAGCTGTAGCCGGCACAGCAGCTACCCCGACTCTATGCCCCTGTCCCCCAGCTCCACAAACACACTCACACACACACACACACTCCACAGTAAGGGAGACCTGGTCCAGTTCCAGCTTGGCGCTCTTCTAGGCCCTGGGTGGAACTAAGGTTCCAATAATGATGTGTGTCCCTCAGATAGGAAGTACAAGGCCCCAGAGACTGAAGGAGCCCAGGAGGTGTCTCTGGAAGCAAGGACAGGACTGCTCTGAGCTCCCCACCTCGAGGATCACTGTGGGCACAGGAACAGACCTCCACACTCGGTTAGAGCAGAGACACGTGGGGCAAGGTGCTCAAACATCTCTGTATTTGCTTAGGGGAGGGAAGCATCACGGGCTGGAGACTTTCACCGATCCACAGTGCTCCCCACCTCCCATGCACACACCAAAGCCATGCCCAGAGTGCAGGCACAGAAATGACATGTTCATGTAAACAGGAGGAGAGGAGTCTGGACCAGTTTCCATCCAGTGTTCATTGTCTGAGACTACGAGGAGTCCCAACATGCGGGATGAAGAGCTTTGGGGGGAAGCAAGCCAACTCTTATCTTTGCTTCAAAAGATAAGGCGTGCAGTAGCTCTGCCTCAGCACGTCCTCCAGGTGGCTGTTCCCCAGGGCGGCCGCCCAGCCATTGAGCAGGACAGGGGCATGCTGGAGGCTGCAGTGCGAGCCCAGCCTAGCCCAGTACTTAGCCTCTGCGGGATGTTGCCTGTGACAGACCTCTGAACTTCCTGTCCTTGTCTGTCAGTCTACCTAGTGGGGTTACTAGAAGGAAAGGTGTCGCAGCCCTTAGGGTGACAGGCTAATAGGGTACGTGTGCATGGAGGGGCCTCGGACTCCTGGATACAAGGAGACCAGAAGAATGAGGCCCAGGGAGGGAGGCCCCTGCCCAAAGTCACCAAAGGATGGGTGAGGCTGGCCTGGTCAGTCTCGAGGCTGAAAGTGTGCATGGTCAGGCCCAGGCCAGGAGGTGGGGTTGTGGCCTGGGCAGCTGTTCACAAGAAATAAAGGGTCCGTGCCCACATGCTTCCTTTCTCTGCCAGGGAAGGAAATGAGGGAACTGGGCTTCTTTTACCTATTTCAGGTTTCAAAACTTTCGGTGGGTTTTAGGCAGTAAAGGAGCAGCTAATTTTTTTTTTTTTTTTTTTTTAATGAGGAAAGAATACAAAAAGAGCTCAGGACGTAGCCAGGTGTGCATCTTACTCCCTCCAGACACAGCCCTGGGTCCATGTCCTTAATCACGGACAGAAGAGAGCTACACAATGACAGTGTCAGATACGTCCAGCCACAGACCACAGGCAGAGTTCAGCTGCAAAGCTCTTATTTTTCGCGTTCCTGCCCTGAAAGGGAAATGTCACCATGTGGTACAGAGACCCTCTCTGTGAGGGCTGTAATTCTATTTGTCCCCAGGATACTATTGGATTTTGGTCCCAATTACCACAAGTGCATAGTCACCAAGTTATCTGAAGAAATAAACAGGTAAGCTAACTAGGAAGCAATTTCAACATTTCAATCTGTGCCCCAGGGTCTTGTTCTCAGAAAGACTCCCATAGCTCCTTCTAAGACGTGTGTCACCTGCCCACCCCTGCTCTCAGCTCCGCTACCCTTGCTCCCGGGCTCTCTTGCTCCCTAACTTATGTGGTGGCAGCGGCATTGCGCCCACTTGTGAATTTCCAAGGCTCTTGCACATACCACTCCATGAGACCTCTCACTAGCTCTGGGGAGGTGGCAGAACATGACCCCTGAGCCCCTGTTCACAGGAGGAGACTAAGACTTAGAAAGGCACCATGATGTCAAAAAAACACACCCAGAGGCGCTGAAAGTGGCGGAAATTAAAAAGTGAATAAACCTCAGGCCCTCTGCCTCCTGGCTGCATCCTCTACCCCTTTGGGATGCTGGACCCCGTGGAGATCCCAAAAGGACTTGTCCTTTTTTGTTGTTCTTCCTGTGATCAAGCCTTCCTGGGACTCACAGTGTACCAGTGCTACATGACAAACAAACCCCCCCTTGATATCTGTACACCCATGCTCGTAGCAGCATATTCATAACAGTGAAAAGGTAGAAGCAGCCCCAGGGTCCATCCATTCATTTCTCACACTCTGAAACATTGCTACATTTATCGCCCCTTCCATTCTTTTTGTCTATGTTTTAAAAATACAGATGCTCCTTGACTTACAATGGAGTTACCCGGATGAACCGGTTGTAAGTGGAGGAGCATACTAAATGTGCTTTTGTACCATCCTAAAGTCAAAACATCGTAAATTAAACCATCACAAGTCGGTTCTGTGCTTTTGGGGAGGAGTGGAATTAGATACACATGGTCATTTCACCATCTTTATCTGAACTTTGAGCCAAATCTTAAGCAACTAGTACAAGCAAGCCTAGCGACTCCAGCAGGAGGGCACCGCCGACAGAGCGGCGGCCGGTGGGATCTTGGAACTGTAGAATATGTGGTGTGCACAGGGGACCTAGGTCACAGAGGCTCCAAGTCGGTCACGAGGTGCTCACGAAGCTGGGGTTGGCCTGTGGGGAACAGACCTGTTTCGTGTTGTCTGTCACTGCTGTCACTGCTGTCCTGGGCATGGCTCGCACTCCAGCACTAGCTTAGGCATCAGTTCCCAGAGCACGTGCTGTGGTTGCTTGGACCGGCCCTGCTGAACTAAAGCAGCCATGCGCTGGCTCCTTCCCTTACTTGAAATTTGACATTTAAAAGTTTTTTTCCAACACAATTAAACTCAAATGGGGGGACTGGGGGTGAGAGGAGGTCGGTGTGCTCTGACATAACAGGCACAATGTAGGGTATGTGGCACACCTCCTGGGTGAGTGGCACACCTACAACTTGGACTTTACCTGACAAATGCAACCTAATCATCTATACCCTCAGATGAAACTGAAACTTAAGAAAAAAATGAAGCTTTTTCTAATAGTTCCCATTTAGGATTGCTTTGATGAACAAATAAACACAAAATAATTTAAATGGTTATGAATGGGACCAAGAAAGGTGTCCTTACTGCTCCTGCCTCTTTTCCCCATAGCCTAAAGTATAAAATGCAACTGCTAGGCATCAGCAGCCCTCGTTGCTGCTGAAAGGCCCATTCAGTTCCCTTTTACCTCCTGAATCCTGTGGGTTTAGCACACCCTGACCTAATCTAACCTAACCTAAACCTGCATTTCAGACGTGACCAACACAAAGCTTAACCATCCAACGGCAGAAATCAGTAGAAAAAAATCACCCTGCTTGGAGGGCTAGCTTGGCTACAGGGCTGGGACTAAGGTAGGGTAAGTGAGGTACTTGCCTTGGGCACAAGATTTAAGTGAATAATCAAGATAAGCAGTATTTCAACGCAATATTTGAAAGTATTCATATTGGCAAACTGTCTGTCCGTGAGCCAACTTCTTGTTTTTGTAAACGAAATTTTATCAGACACAGGGCCAGGATTAGGGAGAGATGAGTGAGGCATGGTTGTGCAAGTACAGGCTCGGGTCCTGTCTTTATTTAAATTTTTGATATTTTTATTGACTGTGGTGGCTCAGGCCTGTAATCCCAGGACTTTGGGAGCCAGAGGTGGGTGGATAACTTAAGGCCAGGAGTTTAAGACCAGTCCGAGCAACATATTGAGACTCTTTACCTATAAAAACAAAAAAGCTTTTTTTTTTTTTTTTTATATCAGTCAGGCATGGTGATGCAAACTTGTCGTCCCAACTTCTCAGAGGGCTGAGGCAGGAGGATTGCTTGAGCCCAGCTCAAAGCTGCAGTGAGCTGTGATGGTGCTACTGCATTCCAGACTGGGTGATAGAGTGAGACCCAGTCTCTTAAAAAAAAAAAAAAAAATAGATATTTTGTTCATCATGGATTTTAAGTTTGAATTAATTTTGAGTTTTAGAATATTGTATTAAAATATAATTTATCTTGAATACCTTAAATTTTACAATCAAGATGAGTGCTCACCTACTCCACGTCTATCCTAGCTCTGCTTGAATCAAACTGCAAGCCGTTCTGACCAAAAGGCTTCACTCTGGGGCCCTCATTGTTAGTTAAACTCAAAGGCACAAATTAATCCCCTTCAGAAATAGCTATGGGGAGCAGAATATCACATTATGAATCTTGCCAGCACATCGTTCCTTTTTCTTTTAATATAGCCTCATCCCACACAAAGTTAAAATTTTGACCTTAAAACCAATAAATACAACAATCAAAGTCTAATTGAATTATGACAGACACATTAAATCTGCCTTAGGAGAAGGACAAGTGGGACCGTTTGGGTGGAACACGCATTTATACAGATGCGTCCCCACCTATGCTTTTCTGGCATAAAGTAGCTCAGACTCAGGTGGAATCCCACGTCTGTGTCAACATTTTTTAATTTATGGTATTTGATTATTTTCTAAAAGATTAAGCCTCTTGAAAGTATGGTTCTAGCAATAGAAATCTATATTCCACTCCACACAGCTCTTTTCATTACTCCATATTGCACCAAAACAAGGCTCTTGGAGTACTGGTAAATACAGGATGTTCATGACCCCTGCTCTGAGAAGAATTGAGATGGGGGTAGAGGAGCATCCCACACCCAGAAGACCTGAGCTGGGTCTCCTAAGCTGCCCAGAGATACTCCAAAGTGTAAAGCTAGTAATATTTGCAATGACGGGCACACGTTCTTTTCAGAATGTACACAATTGCTTTCTCCGCTCCAGCAATTTCCTTAGTGCCATAGTATTCTACTGAGTAAATGAGCATTTTTTAATAAAAAGCAATTTGTCTAATGAGCAGGGTTGGCTGGGCATAGTGGAAACACAGCATGTGATTAAAATTACACTTGCGGTATAAAACATACCCATTGAGTCATTGGCAGCTCTCTCTTGTAATCTCATTTAAGTCCTTGTCCTGTGTCCGAATGGAGCTCTAACTGCAAAATGTGTGCAGCACCAGCAGGCACTGTCATGTCCGATGATGGCTCCCAGCCAGGGCCGGGGGGCTCACTGGAGCTTCAGGCCCCCAAGAAGAGGGCCGGCTCCAGAAGCAGTTAGGAAGGTGTGGTGCAGTACCAGGAGAACATCAAGCCATTCCGCCCTGGGAGTCACATCCAGAGTGGTGGCCCTACTGCCAAGTAGTCATGGCCCTGGCATGAGAAATTTAGGAACCAGAAAGTCCCAGGACAAATTGATAATATTTTCTTTAACAGGCATGTTTGAAGCTAAGATTTACAAAGAGTATTGATGTACAGAGGAAGACAATGGATTAGCATTTGACATTTATCTATCTCCTGAAGCACCTACTTGATTTTTAGAGGATGCCGAAAGCAGGGTTAATTTCCAGGTAGCTAGTCAGACAGAGAGGACTAACTAGTAAGTCAGCTGGTAAATGGAGTTTAAAAGTTTAGGAAAATCAAAGCGCAATTCATTTTGGACTAGCCAAATAAAATGTATCTGGTCAATTTGTCAATGGGTAGGAGGGACTCAGCCATCATGTTGGCTTTGAAGGAAGGACTCAGGCCATGGGGGGAGGCCCGGCAGAGCATGGCACAGCTCCTGTCCTAGACGAACCAGACTACATTCTACAGCAGGCCCTTGGTCCTGGACACAAGATTCAGTTGTGACAACTGGGACATGAAGGGGAGCTTGCTTGTCACTGGTACCAGACAGACTGTGGGCACGAGGCGGGGGGAGCTGGAGAAGGAGCAAGGAGGGCGTGGTACTGCAGTCCAGCTGCTGCTGTCTCTCCCGCCTCAGGACACAGGCGTCCCACTGCCAGACATGTGCTCAGTGTGCCCACTTCTGAACCATGCACAGTTGCTGAGGCTGCCAGTCAGTCACCTCCCCCTGTTGTAAATTTCCTAGGACTGCTGTGACAAAATGCCACCAACCTGGTGGCTTAAAACAACAGAACTTTATTCTTTCACAGTTCTGGAGGTTTGAAGTCTGAAATCCAGGTGCTGGCAGGGTTACACTCCCTCTGCAGGTTCTACAGGAGAATCCTTTCTTTCTTTTCCCAGTTTCTGGTGACAGCAAGTATCCCTTGCCTTGCAGCAGCATCACTCCAATCTCGGCCTCCAGGGGGATAGTCTAATACGTGAGGCTCAGTCTCTTTTAACTAATTTCCCAGGACAAGGTCTGCTGCATCTTAGAAGGATGGCTCCTTGTTCTTCAGCTGGGTCACGACCAACGTGTGTGACGTTGACCAACACGTTTTCCATCTCTGGGCTCCAGTTTCTTCAACCGTAAAATAAAGGATTGGACAACGTGTGTTTCGAGGACCTTTCTACAGTTGAAAAAGCCCTTTATCTCTCCATGGATGATGTTTCTGGAGAAACTGTCCTGCACAGGTCAACACCAAGCAGAATGTAGACACAGATGTGCATTTCAGTGCTTCCCACGCTGGGAACTGCTAAAGGCTCGCTACGCTGCTCTGTCCCCAGATGGAGCGATGTTCATTTGGATAACTAGTATCTCTAGTGAGCCGGCCTTGACTAACGTCTCAGTCCCATAACTCTAATGGCCAGAACTTCCCTCTGAGAGAGGAAAAGGGGATGATGAGGCAGAAGAGCCACGGGCCTGACCCCAGTATCCCTCCCACGCCCCAGCCCTTCCCACACACCCACACATATTATGCTCATCTTTCTGGAGCCAGTTTAGAATGATTTGTCCAGTTCTCTGAGTTTGGCTCATCTTCTTTCAAATAAAAAGATGGTTTTCTGAGGCTCATTTGTTATGAGTGCTCTTTCCAAACTGAAGTTAGTAATATATGCTCACCAAAGAGGGGGACAAGATTTATCTTTCATGAACTCCAGCAAATGACATCAACTAACACAGATGAAAGAGAATCAAGATTTTGTCAATATTTCTTGCATTATACATAAATATATATATATATATA
>CAUYPK010079892.1:0-35995 GCA_963574355.1 Loris lydekkerianus | reverse complement strand
TTAGCTTAGCAGGATATAGAATTCTGGGCTGAAAATTGTTCTAAGTAGATTAAAGGCAGATGACCATTGTCTTCTTGCTTGGAAAGTTTCATTAGAGAAGTCTGCAGTCACCCTAATGGATTTGCCCCTGTAGGTCAACTGGTGCTTACTCCTGGCAGCTTGCAGAATCTTTTCTTTTGTCTTGACTTTGGACAGGTTCATCACAATGTGTCTTAGAGAAAGCTCCGTTAGAGTTGAGGCAACCTGGGGTCTGATATCCCTCTGAAAGGAGTGTGTCAGACTCTTTGGTGATATTTGGGAAATTTTCATTTATAATTTTCTCTAGTATGGCTTCCTTTCCCCTGGGGCATTCTTCTTCCCCGTCTGAGATACCTATAACTCATATGTTTGAACACTTCATAAAGTCCCACAATTCTGTCAGTGAATGTTCTGCTTTCTCTCTCTTCTTTTCTGTCTCTTTAACTATCTGAGTTATCTCAAGAGCTTTGTCCTCTACCTCTGAGATTCTTTCTTCTGCATGGTCTAACCTGTTGCTGATACTTTCCATTGCATCTTTAAGTTCCCTAATTGCTTCAGTTCCTTCAGCTCTGCTATATCCTTTCTATATTCTTCATATCATTCATCTCTTATTTGATTCTGTTTTTGGATTTCCTTTTGGTTATTTTCCACTTTATCAGCAGTTTCATTCATTGTTTCCATCATTTCCTTCATCGTTTTCATCATGTGTATTCCAAATTCCCTGTCTTTTCTAACATTTCTTTATAGGTGGAATCCTCTGCAGTAGCTACCTCACGGTCCCTTGGGGAGGAGAGGGAGTTGCTCTGGATTGGTTTTTCATGTTGCCAGGATTTTTCTGCTGATTCTTCCTCATGACTATTTTCTTTTGTCTATTTCCTTGCCCTAATTTTCCTTTCACTTCCTCTTGCTCTTTAAGTTACCATGCCTCTGAACTAGGGTTTCGATGAGTCCAGTCTTCCACTGCTTTTGTCCTACTCATGGGGTCCAGAAGTCTCTCGCTGACTTCCTGTGTCCCCAAAGTGATGTTTCTGGGGAGATCCCACCAGCCAGAGATGCCTGGAGTCTTCTCTCCCCAGTCTCGCTATGCCCGGTTCAAGGAAGCTGTTACTCAGCTGCCGGCTTGTTCCTCCTCCGTGCAGGTTGTGTGTTTCTTCTTGGTTCACTCTGGGGAGTTTGTGTGATTCCAGGAATTTATCCACTTCACCGTTTTCTAGTTTGTGAATGTGTCATCACTTGGAATAGTCTCTGAAGATCCTCTGCATTTCTGTGGTATCAGATATAATGCCTTATTTTTCTTTTCTGATTTTGTTTATTTGGATCTTTTCTCTTCTTTTCTTGGTTAGTCTCTAATGGTTTATCAATTTTGTTCATCATTTTAAAGAATTAACTTTTCATTTCAGTGATTTTTTTTTTTTTTTGATCTACATTTTATTTAGTTCTGCTCTGATCTTGTTATTTCTTTTCTTCTACTAACTTTGGTTTGGTCTTACTTTTCTAGGTAATGAGATATAATTTTAGGTTGTTAATTTTTGATCTTTTTACTTTTCTTGATGTAGGCATTGAATGCTGTAAACTTTTAGTTCTGCTTTTACAGTACTCCACAGGTTTTGGTATGCTGCATTTCCATTTTCTGTTTAATTTTTTTTTTTTTTTTTTTTTTTTTTGAGACAAAGTCTTTGTTGCCCTGGTAGAGTGCCATGGCCTCAGCCTAGCTCACAGCAACCTCAAACTCCTGGGCTTGAACTATCCTTCTGCCTCAGCCTCCTGAGTAGCTGGGACTATAGGTGCCTGCCATAATGCTGGCTAGCTTTTCTATTTTTAGTAGAGATAGGATCTCACTCTTGCTCAGGCTGGTCTTAAAATCCTGAGTTCAAACAAGCCTCCCACCTGAGCCTCCCAGAGTGTTAGGATTACAGGAGTGAGCCACTGCACCCCGCCCTCCATTTTAATTTGCTTCAAAAATTTTAATTTCTGTCTTAATTTCTTCCTATTTCTTCTTAAGTTTTGATAAGTTTTCAGAAATTTTCTATTTTATCTAAATGTTCAAGTTTATTTACACAAATATTACTTTTTAAACAACAACCTCTTTAAACCTTGTCCATATCTGCAGGGTCTGTGGTGATATCTCCTTTTTTACTTTTAATATTGTCTATTCATGCCATCTCCCTTTATTCTTAATAAGTCCCACCAGGCTATTGATACTAATATTAGTTGTTTCAAATAACCAATAAATTTATCTGCTTTAATAAATGTATTCATGGTCCTATTAACATTATTCTTTCTTGATATTTTTATAAGGCTTATTTTAATTCTGTATTCTTTTACAAATGTCCTAAGATATAAAGTTAACTTATTAATTTTTAGACTTAAAAAATACAAATATATGAGACTATATTTTTTCTCTACATTCAGCATTACATAAATTTCACTAGTGTTGATATACAGTATTTGTTTTGGTCAGTATAGATATTTTCTGATTTTCTTCATAATGCTTTGAACCCATGGGTTATTAAGAAGCACTGTAATTTCCAAATAGATGGAGCTAACCCTCTGTGGTCGAGGCCTTGCTTTATGACATGACATATGGTTAATTGTTTTGGTAAATGTTTTTATATATATATATATTTTTTTTTCAAGTAAAATGTGTATTCTGCAGGTAACAGCATTCATTAAGTTTGTTATACTTATAGATTTGTTATTATTACTGAATATTGATCTGCTTTATTTATCTATTCCTGAAATAAGTATGTTGAAATTTCCAATTACAAGTTTGTATTTGTCTATTTCTCTAAGAGTCTGTTAAAATTTCTTTTGTATATTTTAATGGTATGAGAGCACATAAGTGTATTGTCACATACTTTAGTTCCATCTTTTTGAAATTCACAATTCATTATTGCAATGGTTTAATCAGTTTGTTCACATTTACCCACAGTCTGTGGTCTTTACTCTGGTGGGTTATTCTTTGAGATTACTTTTTTTCCCCTTTAACATCTTTCTTTAGTAAATGTCTGCTGGTGGCAAATTCTTTGTTGTGTTTTGTCTGTTGGTTGGCTTAATCTGAAAATATCTCTACATCTTCCTCATTCTTAAAGGATGTCTTTTCTGATTCTAGAATTCTAGACTGACATTGTCCCCTCGGTGCGTTGAAGATGTCTTTCCATTGTTATCTGGCTTCCTTTGTTGCTGTGAAGAGGTTAGCTAACTGACATTCCCTGGAAGAAACTGGTCATTTATTCTCTCTTACAACTTTTTAGGTTTAGCTCTTGTGTTTAGTGAAATGAAAATTTTAAAAACAGAGTGCCTACTCATGATTTACTTTTAAGTATTTTTATTGGGATCCATAGGACTTTTCAAATCTGTAGATTGATGTTTTCAGCTACGTTGAGTCATTCCCTTAGTTCTTTGGTATCTCTTCCTGTGCTCTGCTCTCTGTTAGGACTTTATCCTCGGAGGTGGTGGAATTCCTCAGTCCATGTGTCAGCCACTCCAGTGTATTGCCATTCCCTGTTTCTCTGTAGTACATTCTGGATGATTTCTTGTGAGTTTTCTTCTGATCCACTAATTCTCTCTTCAGCCAAACCTAGTAAACTTTTAATTTTGTTCTTTATAGTTTGTCTATGTTATTGTGTTTTGTATTTTTGTAAGCTCTGAGTCTTTTTCAAATCCAGTAAGTCACATATTATAGTTGTACTACCAATATTTTCAAGCTTGTGTTTTATTCCTTTAAACATAGTGCATAGATGTGTTTTTAAATATGTGACTGTAAAATGACAAGTTTGAAGCTTCAGGTCTGATTTTGCTGTTTCTTATTTCTAGTTGTCTCACTTGTGGTGACTTGTTTTCTTGTGCCCTTGATTTGTTTTTATGGGAAGCACTTAAAAATAAATAAATATGTGTGCATTCTTTGGGACCTAAGGTGAAAGTATAGTCCTCCAGAAAGAGTGTGTGTCTGTTTCTGTCCAATACTTAGGGGAATTTCTAGTAAGGAACACTTTAGAATAAATTCAAAACTGGTTTTATGAGCCACACAGTGATGTGAATTTGGGCTGCAAATCCTGCCAGGGCCAGTAGGGTTATACTTTACACTGAATGTATTTTTCCTGCTGTGTGTAGGTATGATTTGCTTTTTATTTATCTGACTTGGAGTTTACTAAACTTTGCAAATTGTCCATAAATTGATTTTTTTTTTATTAGTTATAGAAAATTCTTGGCCATTACATTGTCAAACATTGTTTCTGTTTTGTTCTTTTTCTCTTCTTTTTCTGGTGCTTAATGTATGTTAAACGTTCTCTTAATGTATGCTAATTCTTCATATCTTATACCTTTGTTTTTCTCTGCACTTCACATGTCATTTTGAGTATATTTTCTTCTTGTCCATCTTTCACTTCATTAATTCTCTCTTCAACTCTGTTTTTAAACCTGCCTCTAAACCCATCCATCTTGGTTTTTTTTTTTTTTTTAATTTGGCTATTCTATGTTTTATTTCTGAAGACCTACTTGACTTTTTGTCATGTTGCCTAGTCAGTCTTGGTGGTCTCAGGTTGCTTGTTCACATTTACAATTCTGTGTTTCTTTACATATTTCATACACTGATTTTGTAGATTCTATACTTGATAATCTCAATATCTGTGGTGGTTGGAAGTCTAAATCTGTTGTTTGCTGTCTAGTGACCTAATCTCTGATTGGCTATTTCCTTTTTATTTGTTGATCTTTAAATGTGAGCTCGTGTGTTTGATTGTTTGTGACTGGTGGAAAAATCTAGAAGCCTAATGTGAACGTGTCTTCCTCTAGAAAGGATTTATGTTGACTTCTGCAATGAGCCAAGGGTCCTATTGGCTGGGGCTACATTGGCCCCACTTTGATACTTCGATTTAACTCCCACACTTTGCTGCCTGCCAAGGTCTGTTCTTCTTATCTGGGTACGTCTTGAAGTCTCTGCTCAGCTTTTCCTTTGGCAAGTATGCTTCTTGAAGACTTCCTTTGTTTTCGTTGAGCCCAGGAATGTCACAAACAATGCCTGATCAGGGTCTGTCTTCTTCATGGTTGAAGGGTGGGGAGCCCTGTGCAGCATCTGGCCTGCCATGCTCTCAGAAGGATTAGTGCATTCTTGCTTAGTATGACTTTGGCTTCTTACAAGCGTCTTTCCTGTGTGCACATTTTGTCTCGGTGGAGTTCCTGCTGTTGCAGCTCTTGAGCCTGCTGCCTTCCTCCTGCTTGTATGTGTGGCAGCTAGTGTGGGCTATGGTGTGTTTCCCTAGTTAAGCTCCTCCTCCTTCCTCCACGGCTCAGAGAGCTGCACAGCCAGGCTGTGTCCCAGGGCAGTGGGGCGGGGAGGGTGGGCTTGCTGAAGTCTCCCCTCTATGTGCATGGCCAGGAATAGGCCATTAGCCTGCTGGGGTGTTGTGGAAGATCCTGGTGGCAAAGATCTCCCTTCACTCACTCTGTGGCCCTTTTCCAAAGGGATGCTGGTGCCAGCGTGTCAGCCGCTGCTCTGGATGCAGGTCTCTTGTGGATACCCATGTCTGTGGTGGCTCCCCATGCACCCCCAGACCTCTTCCTCAGCTGGTTCCATCTGTGTCTGATGTGAGACATCTTGGCAGAGTCACAGAAGGGAGAAATGGCTGTGGTGCCCCTTGTTTCCTCTGCATTGCTCTTGTGGCCTTCTCTCTCTGACCCTTCTCCCAGGCCTTTGCTCTGCAGGAGTCTTTGGGGAAGCAGAATGTGCCTTCCCCTGGGCCTGGTGGGTCTCAGGTACTGCTCCTGTCCCATTAGCTGGAGATAATCACAAAAAGATTATTATCCCCAAAGCCGTGGGAGCAGCTGGGAGCACTAACCCATTTCCTGTCCCTGATTTACCAGTTGCTTTCAATCCTGGCAAAGGGAAGACACTGAGACGCCGCAAAGCTGTGCTCCCCAAGTTAGCCGGAGGACAGAACGCGCACTTCCTCTTTCTGGGCATCTGATTGTTTGAGTAAAGGTCATGGTTCAGTCACTTAAAGCAAGTGATTTCACCACTGGGGACTCATTTATAACAGGAGTGTCATCCCTTTTCCCGGCAGATTCGCCGAAGGACGCCAGTTGTTCCTGCGCCTCCCAAGGCCGGCCTCTCAAGTCACCTTTGCTATCGTGGACCTTATAGAACCCACTGTGGACCCCCCACCATGCAGATGGGGCGAGTGGCCCCTCTTGGAGTGATGCGGCTCGGACCAGATGGCTGTTGGGGGCCTTGCATGCTGCAGGGACAGCTGGTGAGGGCAGATCGATCCCCTTCCTGTCCTTCTGGGCCTCCAGAGAGGACCACTCTCCCACCTCCTGCTTTCACAGACTTCTACAGCTTTTCTCCTTACTGTGTCAGCATGAGCCTTGAGCAGCACCTCGGTTGTCCTTGTAGGAGATGGAGAGAGGAAGAGGACAGGTGCAAGTGAGGGCTGGGGCTGGCCGCCTCCTTTCTCTCCTCTCCCCACTGGGATGGTCCATCCACAGCCACGCCCAGCCATGAACCACCACATCGCCTTCTGGCCAGTGCCTGCGGGAAGGGGAAGCAAGGCCAGAGCACCCAGGGGCTGGTCTGGAGGAGACTGAGGCTTGTGATGAGAACAGGGGAAGGGGCAGCCTGGCTGTTGTCCTTTCCTCAGGGAGCATGAAGGGCAGCTGGAGAACCTCGGTGGACAGTTCTTGGGAACTATAGAAGCTGGCCTCAGGGGACAGCCCATGAGACCCTGACAGATCTCCCATGGAGCAGCTGGGGTGGCCAAGGTCACTGCCGTTCACCTGCCTAGTTCTAACCCAGAGAACTCAGAACTAGCATCCTCGGTTGGTGTGAAAAGTGGGAACATTTTCATTTTGTTTTTCGGGTTCTTCTCTCCCTTCACCCTTCCGTCCCTCCGTGTTTCTCTTTCTCTCTCTCCAGGGCCCAGGGATTTCCCGTGCACTGTCCCTGGCCTCGTTATGCATCAAACTGAGGTAAGGAAGGTTGCTGGGCTTGGCAAGGCCCCCAGAGGGCAGGTCTCCACGCCCCAGCTGGCCCACCACAGCCTGGATCTGCTGCATGTGCAGCTGGTCCACGCACAGTGGAGGGGAGGGGGCAGGACAGCTTTGCTGCACTCACAGGGCCCGTGGAGAAGCCGAGGCACCATGAGGGCAGTGCCTTTTAGTGTCACATGCTGAGGAAGTGGCTGGCCTGAGAACTCAGGTTTTCTACATCATCTCCAAACTGTTCACGTCCTAGAGCAGTATGAACTCTTAGGAGAAAGGGCCCATCCTGTGGGAAACCAGATTGTGGTGCTGTCTCCTGCAGAATGGGCATCCCACGGCCACTGCAGAGGGGCCATCACGGGAGGCAGCTGGCTGCTGGGGGGGAAGGGGAGGCAGGATGGCCAGGGCACGCCCTGAGGGCTATCCTTGTCCCTGGCCCCTCTGCAGCCCCCTCCAGGATTCCAGGACAAGTGGCTCTCTGCCGTTCCCAGTGCCTCCTGCCAGTCTGGGTCTGAGGTGCACCATGGGGCATAACTAATCTCTGCCCTCCCGCATGCCTGGTGACTTAATACCAGGCTGTCCCAGAGGTGTGGGTGGTGGCTCTCTCCCCTCCTTCAGGCACCCCGGGGGCCTGTAACTTCCTGGAGTCCCCCTAATGGTCTCTCTGGTCCACTTTTGTCTGGTCTGGAGGGATGGCTTCCCATGTCCCCGATCAGCCTCTGCCAGGGTGTCCCTGGCCTGGCCCTGCTGTGGTTGCCATGGGCACAGGCCCCTAGGAGCCGAGAGTTAGAGCTGCCCACGGAGTCTCCAGCGCCTCTCCCAGCCGCTCACTCTGCTGCGCGTTTTGTGTAAATTACCTTCTGTGGGAGCAAGGGTGCTGTGCCCACTCTAGGTACTGTTGACAGATGTGCTAATTCATGTATTTAAACAGATATTTAGCAACCAGCAGAAGATTCAACTAAAAATAGGTCATCTTTCTAAATAGGCCTCGGCTGGTGCTTCTGGCCAACATCTCCAGGTAGCAAGAAAAAGCTGGGCATGGGGGGTGGGAGAGCAGCCAGCACCCTCCTGGGCCTGCCCCAGGGTCTCTGCTCCCAGCGGGCTCTGGGCTTTGGTGTTTGCACTGAGTGGTCTCAAAAGTGCTCTAAAAAATAGATCCAAGGGAAGCTGGAGGCTTCAGTACGGGGGTGTAGGGTAGGGGCAGAGGCTGCCCAGAGGGAGGCAGGGTTGGTCCAGGCAGGTCCTGACACTGAGGTCTGGGTAGGGTGGATGCCCCAGTGGCCTCTTGGGGGGACAGCAGCTCATTTCCTGGGGAGCACAGCTCCCCTCAGAGAAGAAAGGACTCAGACTTTGGTCCTCGCCTCCAGAGGAAACTGAGTGGCTAGGGCTTTCGGTCCATGTCCCTGCTCTCAGGCAGCCCCTTGGTCTGTCTTGCTGGGCCATGTGCCTGGGCGGCTCCACTTGGTAGAGGCCAGGGTGTAGCCAGGAGGTGCTTGGATTGGGATTAGTGGGCAGTGCAACCACCTGTCTGAGATGCAGGTTTCATTTGTGTCCTCAGCTATAAGTGATGGACCCGGAACCTGATGGGAAGGAGCTGGACACAGGCTCCCACTGGTGGTGGTAAAGGTGTTTGACCCAGGCTTTGGGGTCAAGCCCTTGGGCCTCGAACTCAGCCAGGGGCCTTGGAGTGGGATCAGTGCCTCATCCCACAAGCTGTTGGGTAAGGCAGCAGTGTGGGGTGCTCAGGATCAGGACAGAGGCCATGGTGAGAGTGCAGGAGGGCAAAGCACTGGGGGTGCAGGGGAGCTAAGAGTGGTGTGTGGGATGCCCCTCAGCAGGTCAGACAGTATGGAGGGGAGCACCCATGTAACAGGTCCAGACCCACCCATGTTACTGTGGATCCCTCTAAGGGGCTGTCCAGTGAGCTTGGGGCTGAGGCTTATTTGGAGGTCTCAGCAGAGGACTGAGCGGAGGAGGTCAGGTGGGTGCAGCCAGGTCAGCAGGTGAGACCTGTGCCTGCCTTTCTTGCAGAGGAAGATGGGACAGGGTTGGGCATTGGGGTGCAGGGGGTCCAAACAAGGCCTCAGAAATTGTGCGTGGAGAGAGCAGAGGTCAGCATGGGGGTTCCTGGAAGCTCTCCCTGTCCCCAGGTGTTGCCCCCTTGCCTCACAGGTCCATCCTGCAGGCTTCATGGAAGCCCTAAGGCTCCTCAGCACCAGGTGTCCTAAGACTACTGTCCTCTGTTGTGATACTCTGTCACCTGCTGATGAACCCTGACAAGGCTTGTTGTGGTGCTTCCCCCTACCCTGAGGGCCAGCAGTGGTGGGGAGGTCATGGCTGCAGACCATTCTTTCTCCCTGGAGTGCTCTGTGAGCTTTGTGGGGCCTTCTTGGGTGGCAGCGCTGTAAGTTACTGGACCCTGCCTTTCCTTTTAGCCAAAGGATAAATGCTTTCTTTAGAGATGGGGTCTTACTATGCTGTCCAGGCTGGTGTGTAGTGGCTGTTCACAAGCACAATCAGGGCTCACTGCCACCTATTTCAGCCTCCCAAGTAGCTGGGACTATGGTGTACCACATGACAAATGCTTTTTAAGTAGCCTGTAGAGTCACTTAGATGCCAGAGCTAATAGTAATGGAGCTTGCTTCAGCTCAGTGCCGACTGCTTCGCACACGTCTGGAGGAGTCCACGACCACTGTGTGGACATCCTGCTGCCCAACCCAAAGAGAAGCATCTGAGGCTCTGTTGGGGAACTTGGGAAATGTGGCTTTAGTTTCTGTAGGTCTGGGGCAGGGCCCTCAGCTCCGTATTTCTGATGTGCTCCCAGGTAACACACATGCTGCCAGGTGTCAGGAGCTGCGGCTTCAGGAGAGGGCTCTGACTGCACCCTTGTGTGCTGCAGCTGGGGAGGGGTTGGGGGGAACAGGCAGAGTATGCCCAGGGCCCTGGCAGGTCGCTGATGGTGACCCAGAGACCGCCCAACAGGCTCCTGGCAGGCACCAGGCGGTCACCTGGGGGCATCTGTTAGCCTCATGGTGACCAGCTGATATCAACCTGGTGAGCACCTGATGTTAATCTGGGACCTTGGTGTGGGTACCTGGTGTAACCTGGGAGGCGCCTGTCAGGGCCCTGGGAGGTACTTGTTAGACCCGTCTGCCAACCTCACTGCCCTCCCCCAGCCCCTTTAGGATGTGTGAGCAGCTCAGGAATGGGTAGGCAACCGTTTCATGTCTCTGTGCTGCATAAGTCACATGGGATGCTTTCACACCAAAGTTCTTAGGCTTTGTGCTTGTGTGCACAGCTGTGCAACAGCCTGCACCATGGACAGGTTGGGAGTCCCGCCCCTTAAATCGATCCGTTTTGCTCCAACATGCTCCAGGGCCTCCCTTCCTGCCTGGTGATTCATTGCCCCCATGTAGGCAGAGCCCTCACGTGTGTGTGCATGTGTGATGTGGTCCACATGTGTGCATGTGTGGCATGGTTTATGCGTGTGCACGTGTGATGTGCTGCATGTGTGCATGTGTAGGGAGCAGCTAATCAAGAAGGGGGCTAGGGACCAGGGGTGGTCTGGCCAGGGGGCTGGAGGCAGTGGGCCAGTGTGGGCAGTGGGATGGGGGCAGGTGCTGGTGTGGGCAGGGAGCAGGGAGCTGTCAACGTGGTTGCCACTTCAGGACAACACTGCCCATAGCTTGTTCTGACTGTGTGGTCCCGGCTGGCATTCACCTCTGACCCCAACGCAGGGGCCCTGGCAGTTGCCAAATGCTGGTCGCATGGGCACTGAGGAACCTCAGGGTGCCCAGGACGCGTAGCAGGACTCAGCTTAAACCAAAGGAGTGAGCTTCAAAAGGGGAAATAGTCTGGGGTGGGGCTCCATGGGGAGCTCCCTGGCAGCCTGCAGGCCAGCCGCTCAGGTGGGAAGTACTGGGTGTGCCTGGTCTTCTGGGACAGTGAGAAGGAGCCTCCCTGCAGCCACTGGTCCTCCACAGGCTGCTGCACAAAAGGACGGCTGGTGACCCAGGAGGCCCTGGGGACTGAGTGGAGGGCTGACATCAGGGTGGGCCTCTCTGAGAGGGGCTGTGGGGCTGAGACGTCATGAAGTAGGGGAGGGACCGGCACTTCTGTGAGGACAGTCGTTCCAAACAGGCTTCCTGGGCCTGGTCAGGAGGCTGGTGTGTCAGAGCAGGAAAGCCAGGTGGGGCTGGAGATGAGACTGGAGACATGACTCAGGCCCTACCTGGTGGCCTGGAAATGCTCCCTGGGCACGATGGGGGGGCAAAAGCAGAGGGGGCGTTTATCTGATTTGTGTGCTTAGTGTCCACCTGTGCTGCCATGGGAAGACCAGGCTGGCTGCATGTGTATGGGTGAGTTCAGGCGCCGTGTGGTGTGGCACATGTGTGCATGTGTGATACGGTCTACATGTGTGCATGTGTGATATAGTGCAAACGTGTGCATGTGTGATGTTCTGCGTGTGTGCATGTGTGGTGTGGTGCCTGTGTGTATGAGGTGGGTGGGTCAAGAGCAGGCCACAGGCTGCAGGGAGGCTGCTGCACTTGTCCTGCTGGGTGGGCCCTGCACACATGTGTTCCTGGGTTGCTGTGAGGTGAGAGTGGTCACACTGGTGCCCATCTGAGTGAATGAAGCTTCACGTCTCTCTCCTGAGCCAGTCTCAGCCACTTCTCCAGTCTCATGTCCAGCCCCACCTGGCTTCCCTGTTGTGATGCACCAGCTTCACATCTGTCTCCTGAGCCAGGGATACTTGGGGGAGGAGCAGGTTTGGGATAGGAAGTCAAGGGCCTTCTTTTGGTTTGAGATGTTTTCCTAAGTTGGGTGGCCTGGGATGTGGCCCTGAGATGGGGAGCTGCAGAGCATAGGTTTGCTTTCGGGACACACGTGCAAGGGGGTGAGGAAGGTGTTGTGCCCAGAGGGGTTGCCTGAGTGTGATGTGGACGCACCCAAGCCTCCGCTGATCCCACAGGAGCACGTAGAGCTGAGAGACCTTGGAGTTGCCCACCAGTGGAGGATGCAGAGGGCTCCACTGCACGTGGGCAGCAGAGGTCCTAAAGTGGACATGGGAGTGCACTCCTAGTGCCAGGCCCACTAGCTTCCTGCGGTTAAGTCACCCCACCTGGAAACAAATCCTTCAAGATTAGGGTGCTGTGTCTTCCTGGAGAAACTTACCAGAGGAAGGTTAGTGAAGTTTCTGCTGTGGCCGCATCTGTCCACCCACTCTCAAGAGATGCCCGTTGGAGGATCAGCTGGGCCTGGGCACCCCTCCTCCTGAGGACCACATGTGCCCTGCCAGGAAGGCCTTCTGCTGGCTTTTAGTGGGAGCACTTTCCTCTGGTGCCAGGACCCCAAGACCCACAAGGACCTACGTTTTCAGGGACATGGAGCACACATTCCCAGTGTGAAGGTCCCTGGTAGTAGTGGCAGTGGGTGGGGCCAGAGCTCCAAGAGGCCAAGCCCAAATGTGCTTCCTCCTTTGTGGTGGTAGGAATGAGATATCCCCATCAGGCCCTTACTTTGGAGGGGCTGTCCTGGCATGCCCCAGTTGTTACTGACCCTGAGCCTCTTCATCTTCCGGGGCACATCCTCCGGGGCACACTGAAGTTTGCAGAGGCTGAGCTGGGCCGGGCGGGAGGTCCTGAGAGGAGTGCCTGGTGACTTGGGGGCATCTTTTACTTCTGAACGTGACACTGAGGGCTGCAGAGGGTGAGCTGCTTGGAACCAATTATAAATATATTGTGAATTGATTAGCTCACTGTGCTCCTGAAAGATGACCTCTCCTGACTTGTCTTATAAATCTTGTATCTTCAATGGATTTGTCTGAATAAAAGCACATTACAGTAATTATTTGAACTTCATCCTATTGATAAACACACTTTGTATTTGTGCCAAGTCGTAACCATGGTGAGTATTTGGAACACTTTAGTTTGTTTGCCTGATGGTTTCTGTGTCGGTAGACATACTGTTCATTCTGCGGTAGAAAATAGTAGGTGAGAGGCGTCCACACCATTGGCTCACAGGCCTGAGTGCTTTTCAGCAGGCCGAACGCTCCTGCATGCTGCAGTCGAGTGGACAGTATGAGCAAGTACTGGCCAGGGTGCTGGGGGAGAGTCCGCGTGCCATGTCAGCTCCTGGTCCCCCAGGTTAGGAGTTCAAGGTTAGACAACCAGAGTCAGTAGTCAACAGGCAGTCCAGGCCAGCTGCTAGCATCTCTGGGAGTGGGGGGCTCAGCTGTGGGGGTCCTTGCTGGGCATTATTTCCAACACCAAGATGACCTTACATGGAGGAAACCAGGCCAAAAGGCAGTGAGTAGCCCCTTCCTGCAGTCTTTGAGACCTTCGTGTGCCTGCAGGCAGGCATTCTTGCATTCTGAAATAGAAATTGGTGGTTTAAAACACTGCCCTGTGTGGCCCACGATGTCTGGGTTGATGTTAAGCAGGTGTCCAGTGCCAGGTAATTGTTCCTCAGGTGGCGAGTTCTCTTTGAGGTGGGAGGGGTCCCTCGGCTCCAGGAGAGGTTACAGGTGCTCTGGTCCAGTGGTCACGTAGTGTCCAGTGGTCACCTTTAGTAGGGTCTGCTCTCTGGGGAGCTGGGGGCCAGTGGCCAAAGACCAAGGCCAGACTACAGCCACTTCATCCAGAGAAATACATCCCTTAGGACTTTGGCCAGTCCTGGGTGGTGGAATGACAACAGTGCCAAGACGTTGACCTTCGATACATTAGACTGTCTGACAGCTGAACCTTGAAGGTTTAGCAGGCATGGCTGGCCCTGACCTGTACTGTGCTGTCAGCATGCATTCGGCACAATACCAAGCAGTTTACTGTAAATAATAATTGAATCATAACAGGGAATCATAATTTGTAAAGCCCAGGGAAGTATTAATGAGCCAAAAAAAGTTTTAGATCAAAGAAAATGTTTTTCCTGAGAAGGGGACAAAATTAGTAAATTAGAACTTGGAGCAAGCCACCCTCATTTGTTTCAAAATAAGCGTAGCAGCCTCTGCTGGCTGCTGACCAGCAGGAGGTTGGGGCCTTAAAGCGCCCACACCACTGCCATCCTCTCAGGGCACGGCTGGGACCAACGGCACCAACATTTCAAGGAGTGAAAGTAATAGGGCACTTAGACAGCAGGCACAGAGCAGAATGCAGCAGAGTTCAACTTAAAACACTTAGACAGCAGGCAGAGAGCAGAATGCAGCAGAGTTCAACTTAGAAGAAGGAGCAGGATTCAAACAGGCACAGAAGCTGGAGGCTAAGAGACCCTCCTCCCCAACTGCCACACATGGGAGCCACGGTGCCACTGTCAAGGGCTCTTTGGGACTGGGAACATAACCAACAGTGGAAAGGAGGGTCATGCAGTCCTGAATCAGCAGTGCTGCTGTGGCACGATGCATCCTGGTGAGCAGTTTGGCATCAGGCAGGATCTCCCAGGAGCCTAGGCAGCGAGCTGGTTCTGTGGGGTCCCCTGGCCCAGCCTGCTGCTGACAGGTGGACACCCCTGGATGCTCCTGGATGCTCCTGGACAGAAGACTGAGCACATCAGCAAGGGCTGGAGGCACCTGGTGGACAAGCACATGCAGAGGGCGGCAGAAGGGCAGCTGTGAAGAAGGGCGGCTCTGTGTCCTCTGAGGACACCGGTCAAATGGCACCAGCAGTTGCTCCAAGGTGCCCTTCCCTCTGAGGGTGTGCCCTCATTCCTGAGCAGGCCACAGCACCGAGGGGGTGATCGTCTGTGGGCAACCAAGCCAAGCCCCCAACTCTATGCAACACAGGCTGGTAAAGAGCGGGCGCGTCAGAGAACCCGCCGACATCCCTGAAGGATTAGCCACCCACTCGAGAACGCCCCAAGTCCTATACTCACCTTCATAAAAAGCAGGTTAAAGGATTTATTTTCTATTAGGAAGACATACCTACAGGTGGAGAGTTAAGACCTTGCAGAATGTGAGGGTGTCCCACTGGCAGAGTGATGAAAGGCACTCATTTTCTACATTTGGGCAGGGGCTGGAGCGGAGGGTGCAGTGGTCAAGGCCACAAGGTGCTGACCCACCTCTGCCTGACCTGGCTCCAGGGCAGGGGCCTGGAGGGGGGTCCTCGCCCCACCTGGAAGGCCTGAGAGGTGGCGGGTGGGGCGGGAGAGGGTTTTGTTCACCTGTGACATTTTTCAAAGCAAGCATCATGCACAGAGCAACAGCGGTGACCAGTGACATCAGGGGAAAGCTGATGTCCCCACAGGGTGAGCTGAGCTGAGCTGTGGTCCCCACAGGGACCAGCTGCCACAGGGCCACGACCTTGGGAGGCAGGGGGCTCCTCGAAGTCTGACGGGGGAGACCATGCAGCTCTCTCTCCTTACTCCTCTGAGAAAGGGTGAGTTTCTTCCCAACCTGTTTTCCAAATGAGTGGATGCTAGATTGATTTTCTGCAGAAAGGTGTAAAATGAACAGGAAATATTATTTCAGAGAACTTGTACAAGGTAATTATTTGTGAACGTATTACCTAGCATATGGTTTCCCATGCTAGTTCACGAGGGCAATGATTTTTATAATTACCTGTGTTTAGAAATACCTTTATGCGAGGAGGTAAACGTGCCTCCTACTCAGTGTGGAAGCAGCCTTTCTTCCTCCAGGATAAGTGAGCTTTTCTTATTGCAAAGCCTGAAATTACTTTTGGTTTTCAAGGAGCCATGTAGGTCAGAGAAAGCACAGGGCCCAGACCCCGTGGCCAATGGTGGTTATAGCCTCACTGGCTCTGCATACTCACCAGGGCCATGTCAAGAGGGAGCAGACCCCCTCAGGGTGTGTGGAATTCCCTCCACGGTCTGCCCCAGAGCCCAGCAGTCCACTCTCGCTGTGGCTGCTGGAGACCCCCCAGGTGTAGGGGCAGCCTCTCCCCCAAGCTGGGCCCTGCCCATTCTGGCCTCCTACCTCAGGCTTTTCTCCCTGAGTCTGGTGTGCTCTGGTCTGGAACCTCGCTGACTGGGAGCAGCCATCAGGAATGGACACAGAAGGGACACACATTAAATTGCAGTGGTGATTTTGAAGACCAGCTCTCCATGTGGGATGTGCTTGGTCTTTTGCTGTTCTTCATGAACAGTCATTTCTGCCCCTCCCCAAAGTCCGGTGTGAGTTTTCCCGATCAGCAATGTGTGTGGTCTCCGGGGAGGGGCTGGGGAGGAAGCCTCGGGCCTGTGATCCTATGAGAAGCTGGGTCTGGCCCGCAGGCCCATCATGGCCCACCCTGGAGCCACGGTGACCCACATGCCCAGGTCATGAATGGAAGCAGTGTGGGGTAGGATCCAGGAGCCAAATCTGAGGTGGGGCCCCCGAGGGGTTGCATGTGGGATGCTGGATGCTCTGCCTAAGGCTTGGTGACTTGACTTTGATGTTCAACTAACTGCTGTGGGTGGGGCCAGTGGAGGGCCAAGAGAGGGATGCAGTGTGGCACAGCGACAGGTGGGGACCTGGTGAGGGCACACCCTGGTGCTGGTGCACCCTACTGCCATCACTTGGCACAGCAGCAGGCGAGGGAGCTGGTGTAGGTACACCCTAGTGCTGGTGCACCCTACTGCAGCCATCACTTGGCACAGCGGCAGGCGGGGGACCTGGTGAGGGCACCCTCTGGTGCTGGTGCACCCCAGCACAGCCATCACTTAGCACAGCAGCAGGAGGGGGAGCTGGTGTGGGCACACCCTGGTGCTGGTGCACCCCAGCACAGCCTGCACTTGGCACAGCAGCAGACGGGGGACCTGGTGTGGGCACACCCTGGTGCTGGTGCACCCCAGCACAGCCTGCACTTGGCACAGCAGCAGACTGGGGACCTGGTGAGGGCACACCCTGGTGCTGGTGCACCCCAGCACAGCCATCACTTTGCACAGCAGCAGGCGGGGGACCTGGTGAGGGCACACCCTGGTGCTGGTGCACCCTAGCGCAGCCTGCACTTGTGAAAGCTGAGCGAGGCAGGGGGAACAGGGAGGCCAGATGGGCTCTGGCCCAGCTGGGGACCCGTGTGGCGGCACAGACCTGGTCTGCTTGCTTCTCTGCTTCCTCATCCATTCAGTCATCCATTGGGGGTGGGGCCTCACACAGCAGCAGCCTCCAGGGGACCACCTGTTCCTGTTGGGGAGTGCCTGGCACACACAGCACTTGCACACGAACACACGTGTTCACCTCATACATGTGTGCACAGGCGCCAGTTCTCTGCCAGCTGAAGGAAGATCAGGAGGGGCCCTTGAAGCTGTCCAGGCAGAAGCAGGAGGAGCCTCAGGGTCACAAAGGACAGGCCCGGGCTTTGATGCTGTTAAAGGCCACGAACAGAGCAGACCCCACGGCTTGGGAGCAGCCATCAGGGTTTGAGTAATGCACACAAAACTCACAGGTGCATGCGTGTGAGGGGCCAGTCCCTCCCTGCTCTTTGTCCACCCATCTCACTTCCAAAGTCACAGCAGAGTGGTGGTGACATGGAGGATGCCTGACTGGGAGCTCAGGGGAGGCTGCCCATTTCTCTGCTTGTCTGCTTGTCCCTCATCCATGGACATCTCCTTCTGCTTGGCCGGCCGCCCACCGCAGAGCTCTCGTACCCTAGACCCTTCCGGAGACCCTCCTATGCTCCAGGTGACTGTTTGGCTATGAAGATCCAGGGCACCCCAGGCTCAGCCCCTCCCTCTAGGGAACTCAGTGTTTCCTGCAGGATTTGGACAAACACACAAATCACCCCAGTGTAATGAGACAAGTACACAGATGGCTTAGAGCTAGGTTTAGGGTTAGGCATAATTAAGGAAGCAGATGGGGAAATTCAAGTTAAAATTCAGTAAAGTTTTAATTAAAAGATTATGTATTTTTACCCCTAAGATCTTTTAAAGACAAGTGTAAATTTCACGTCCCTCCCCCCCACCCCGATAAGCTCGCAGACCTGTAGCCAGTCTGCTCTGAGCTGCAGGGACGTCCCACACCCTGGACGTGTGGTCTGCCAACCCCCCCAACCCACCCCCAGCCTGGGCAGCGTCTCACTCTGTCCCTGCTCACTGGCCCCACACATTCTGCCCTTAGAGGACTGGAAACTGAGGGTAGGATGTGGAGGAGGGGGAGGCAGCTGGAGAGTGGGATGTGACCTACATGGCTCTGCTCCCATGGTTCCGGGGTGTTCCCAAACCTGTCCCCTGTGCTTAGACATCACCCTCCTGGCTGGACTGCAGTGTCTCTCTCTGCCATGGGTCCTGGCAATCTGCCCCAGGCCACGCCAGGGGCTCTTCCCTGAGGGAAGAGTCTGGGCAGGGGGTGATACTTGGTCTTGAGGGTGTCTCTGTGGCTCCATAGGCACCCGCTGGGGGGAGCAGGAGATGGAGCAGGGTCTTGAGCTGCTGAGCCTGGGCAGTGCATCTGCATGCACAGCTGTTGGAAGGTGTCTGTAAAATTGCCCCCTTCACGAGTACTGGCTGTCACCATGGCTCTCTCTCCAGAGGATGCTGGAATAAATCCCCGAGGGCACAAGTCTGTTCATAGAATGTCCTCTCTCCTTCTGGGCCTGTCCTTGTGTTTGGAACTGTGCTCCTCAAATGCCACCTCCAGGGCTCCTCTGAGCTGACCCTCCACAAGGCAGACTCTGCCCCACAATCCCACTGGTCCTTCTGTCCCCAGAAAGTCTGGGGCCCTGCACAAAACACGCAAAAGGGCATGTTACACCCACCCACCCATGCACCCATCCACTCACCCATCCATTCACGCACTTACCTAAACTTCTTTCAGCAAAGATTGGTTTCATATCTACAGAAAAGTGGTAGGATGGGTCAGTCATATGATGTCTCTGCACCTGTTTTTAAACATGATGAAGGATATTTTAAGATCAAAGGCTGAAATATTAGGGGCTAATATTGGATATTTATCATAAGTCTTCATTATACTAACACTTTATAATCTTTTCCTACATATTCCCCATAATTTCCTTTCAAAATTAATGCTTGCTTTTCTGTTTTTGTTTTTTTCAGTTTTTAGGATGAGGATACCAAGATGTGCAGGTGTCCCGGAGCTTGTTTGAGGAGTGACCCAGCTGACAGGTCGGGCCCTGAGCTAGGGGACTCTCCTCTGCTCCCCGGCCTCCTGGGGAAGAAACCTCAGCCAGAGCCTTCCTCAGAGCCAAGTGTCCAAGAGCGTCACCCATTGCCATCCTGGTGTCTGCGCTCACCTTCCCACCCCTCCATGCCAGTGCTCAAGCAGGTGTGGAGAGTGTCCTCACCTGTCCCAGTTATGTCCTGAGGGCTCACAGGCTTCCAACATGCCCACTAGTGAGTCTCATGGGGTCCCCTTCTGGGGGGCAGGTGTCCCTGGGGCAGTGCACAGCAGTCCTGGTTAGAAGCACGTGCCAGTCTGGGTGTGACAGGTGTCCCTGGGGCAGCGCACAGCAGTCCTGGTTGGAAGCAGGTGCCAGTCTGGGTGTGACAGGTGTCCCTGGGGCAGTGCACAGCAGTCCTGGTTAGAAGCAGGTGCCAGTCTGGGTGTGACAGGTGTCCCTGGGGAAGTGCACAGCAGTCCTGGTTAGAAGCAGGTGCCAGTCTGGGTGTGACAGGTGTCCCTGGGACAGTGCACAGCAGTCCTGGTTAGAAGCAGGTGCCAGTCTGGGTGTGACAGGTGTCCCTGGGGCAGTGCACAGCAGTCCTGGTTAGAACCACGTGCCAGTCTGGGTGTGACAGGTGTCCGTGGGGCAGTGCACAGCAGTCCTAGTTAGAAGCAGGTGCCAGTCTGGGTGTGACAGGTGTCCGTGGGGCAGTACACAGCAGTCCTGGTTAGAAGCACATGCTGGTCCGGGTGTGACAGGTGTCACTGGGGCAGTGCACAGCAGTCCTGGTTAGAAGCACGTGCCAGTCTGGGTTTGACAGGTGTCCCTGGGGCAGTACACAGCAGTCCTGGTTAGAAACAGGTGCCAGTCTGGGTGTGACAGGTGTCTCTGGGGCAGTGCACAGCAGTCCTGGTTAGAAACACGTGCCAGTCTGGGTGTGACAGGTGTCCCTGGGGCAGTGCACAGCAGTCCTGGTTAGAAGCAGGTGCCAGTCTGGGTGTGACAGGTGTCCCTGGGGCAGTGCACAGCAGTCCTGGTTAGAAGCATGTGCCGGTCCAGGTGTGACAGGTGTCCCTGGGGCAGCACACAGCAATCCTGGTTAGAAGCGGGTGCCAGTCTGGGTGTGACAGGACACGCGCTCTTTATTGTTTGTTTTTTATCTATCCTGTCCACAAGCCTACGGGCTTGAATGAGCTCTCCCTCACCACCTAATTATTCCTGTGGCCCAGAAATCTGGGCACAGCCTCAGTGGGTCCTCAGTTCTGGGGTCTCACAGGTACCATAGAGGCGTGGACCTGGGCTAGGGTCTCATATCACAAATCAGCAGGGGAAGGACCCACTTGCAGGACCTGGTTGGACTGAGGACTCAAGTTCCTTGTCCCGTTTCTGACATCTGTTATAGGAACAGTGACGTTTCATAGGAATGACAGGCAGTTAAGAGGGGAGATATTAAAACACTGAGGCCAGAGCTGTCATCGGAGGACTTACCAAAAGTGGGTGGCTGAGAGTGATTGGAGGACCCTACAGTCCCTTCACAGGCCAAAGTGAGGCTGCTGAGGTTTTGGGGGAAAGTCTCTGGGAATGATGTGTGTTTGCTGTGCTTGGGCATTTGAGTGATGCCTCCTAAGGAATCTAAGGGGGATAGATGGGCTGCGGGGATGTGGGGGCACAGCTGGCCCTGAGTCAGGGGCAGCCCTTCCGGCGGGTGTTTGCAGGGTAAGGAAGGCCTGATGCTCCTGGGCCCGGCAGCTCCTCCACCTTCCAAGAAGCCCACATTGGTGGGTGAACAGAGGGGAACCAGAGGTGCCACGGATTGCGAGGCTATGAGACAGGAGAGAGACTGTGGAGGGGACCCACAGAGCCACCTAGAACACCAGCCTGCCCTGGACGCCAGCTGAGCTACCCTTGACCTAAGAAATCACCACAAATTGGGCAGCGTGAAATGACAAATCTTCTGTCTCACAGCTCTGTGTCTCAGGACTGTGGTCCCCAGAGGCTCCCAGGGAGGGTCCTTCCTTGGTCCAGCTTCTGGTGGCTGCGGGCCTCCTGGGCTGTGGCGACACCACCGTCGTCTATGGCTCTGTTTCCATGGGCTGCCCTCCCTTCTGTCTCTTCCTAAGATGCCCGTCCTTGCATTTAGGGCTCCCTGGGCACCCCAGGGTGATTTCCTAATGGGATCCTTCATTACACCTGTAAACATCCTTTCTGCAAATAAGTCGCACTCACAGTTTCTGGGGGTTATGACTTGGGCATATCATTTTGGCAACCGCAATTCAACCTACACAAAGATCTTCCCTCTGGCCTCCCCTTTTCCTTCCGGGGTCAGAATGTGGAGGCCACCCATGGAGGGTTGGAGGGGGAGGGGAAGCTCAGGCTGGGCCCTCCGGGCCACCACTGGCCTCACTGGCTCTGTCAGGACCTCTCAGGACCCTACATCAGACCTCACATTAGTGTCTGCTGTGATTGTTCCCTTTCACTACCCTGCTCTTCATCCCTCCTGCCTGATTTTTTTTTCTTGGCCAATCTTATTTAATTTTTTCCCAGAAAATTTCAAATTATTTTGTCAAGTGACTGGGATTTGCATTGGGATGGCCCCAGACATGTACATTAACTCTGGGGGCAGAGCGTGGTTCTCGACTTGGAGCCTTGTCAGGGGCAGCGACGGATCCTCAGCTGTGCAAATGTCCTGTAGGCACCGCCCTCAGGTCTGCCGATATTTCTCTCTCGAGGCTCCAACTGCTTCCTGCTGTGTCCATTCTTAAACGTTTGGTATTTTTCATCAATAGAACTTCTGTTTTAATTTTTCTGAATGGGAATTGCTAATACAGAGGAATAGTCCTGATTTTTATGTTTGTTTCTTGGCATGGGCTGGGACATGTGCTCAGCGGCACATGTGCCCTGGGCCTGGGGACACTGTACGCTGCAAAAACACAAGAGCCTGCCTTCACCTCCACCCGTCTTCCTGCTCTCAGCTGGGTCCTTTCTGCTGCTTGCTTCTTCCACCCTGCAGCTCCTCTTAACAGAATCTTAACAGAAAACCCTTCCCCCTTGACCTCCTCGTGTGAGGAAACGGCTCATCCTGGTGTTTGTTCTGGGGGAGCTGAGACCCCACGCCTCTGAGACAGGTGCCTCTAATTTGGAGCCCTGCTGATCTGCAGGGAAGAGTTGGCTGCACATCAGCCTCTTTCTCTCATTTGTGCAGAGGAACCTGAACCTTGCCAGCAGAACCCGCGTGAAGCAGGCGACGTCGGCCACTGTCCCATGGAGGGCAGGCTGCTGTGGGGAGGAGTGTTTCCTCCGGACTCTGGGAAGCCGAGCTGGTCACGGGTGCTCACTGTGCCATTTATGTGAAAGGACCAAGAGGGAAGTTGTGTTTGGCTTTTGCTTTTAAAATAGATATTCTCTGAGAGCATTTTTGTGCAGAAGTACAGACAGGCCCGTGTCCCTCCACCCTCACCTGCTGCCCCTCGTGCACAGTTCCCCTCACTATTATCTGGCGTTCATGTGGTAACTTCTTCACAACTGATGAACCAACATCAGTACGTTATTATTAACTAAATCCACAGGGTTTAGGGTTCAGGCTGTGTGTCACTGTCCTCAAATGTGCAATGTTGTGCACCCACACTACAGTGTGGTGTGGAGGAGTCTCTCCACCCCATGCTCTGGGCTCCACCTACTCAACCTTCCTCCCCTTGCCCCAAACCCCCGGTGACTACTGACCTTTTGCTGTCTCTATACTGTTATTGTTTTGTTTTTGTTTTTAAGATGGGAAAGAATGAATTGTACATGTAGGATAAAGGAAAATCACCCAAAAGAAGAGAACTTGGAGATTTCAGGAAAGAGAGGGTATGCTTGACCAAGCAAGTGTTCTAGGAAGCCCAGGGCAGGTGGTGCAATGTGTAGGAGATGGGGGTCCAGGGGGTCCGTGAGGGCTGAGGGCGGCGAGCTGCGTGGGAAGACAGTGGGAGTTCCTGCCTGGTGGGCTCTTTCTGGGCAGTTCCAGGGTCAGCTCTGGGCAGGGTGGGGTCTCAGGGGGATGGAGAGAGGACTGGGTGGGGATGGATGACAAATACATTGGCTCCTGGATGGGCATCAGGGGTGCTGACCACAGCTGGAAACCGTGGCTTGCACACCCTTGAACTCCAGGCCTGGGCTGGCACAGCAGAGGACAAGGGACAAGAGGTTGGCAGATGCCAAGGCCAGTGGGATCATGAAGGCTGTAAGGGCTGGAAGGGGGTGAGAGGGTCTTCCCAGAGCATGCCATCTCCTTCCCAGGTCCCTAATGCCACCTCTTGTGTCACTAATCCTGATGACATCTGGACAACACAGATGTACAGAAAAGTCTAGTGACACTTCCACTTCACAGAAATTTAGATTTAATCTCTATTTCTCTCTCTGCTGGGAGCTGAGCTAGGGATTTTAAAGAGCTAGAACAAATGTAACGATTCCTCTCCAAGCTCTTTCACCCTTGAAATATGTGCCTAGAACAAATGTCTCTGTGCAAAACATCTCTCTCCAAAAAATTCTTTCAATTCCTATTTTTTTGAGGGGCGGTGGTTAACATTTTGTGTTTTCATAAAAGCCATATTCCACGAGTGTGATTCTGCAGCACTCTTTCAGAGCCAGGTCTATTTTTTAAAAAGCATTTGGCACTCTGAAGTATTACATGTGGCTTAGTGAAAACAGCAATATGCAGAGATTCAAAAGATGTCACTCCATGTTAGGTACAAAACGTGATCAGCCTTAATTATTCTCCAACTCAAACACCGACTTCAGCTGTGGGGCTGCAGGACACAGGGCATCTTTGTCGGAGGGAGGGTCCATTTTCACGTTGCCTTCGGGACTCGAGTGCTCAGTGACTTCTGAGCTGCCCATCAAGAAAAAGAGAGAAGGAAATAAAATTGTGACCTTGGCACGCAGGTTAGTGACCAGTGGGATTGGGTAGGAGCCCCTGAGTGTAGCCCTGCCCCTGGCAGAATGGACCTTGTCAGTTCTCTCCCTGTTGGTGCCACCCACGGGCAGGGCCTTGGTGTCCACACAGGCCTTCCTCCGGCTTTACTGATGACCCCCTCTTGTGCTCTCAGGGGACCCTCGCTGGGCCCACTAGACAGGGACATTATCACCCTCTCTACAGACTGCCAAAGGAAGCCCTGGGAGGTTGAGTGGAGGAGACGGGTGCTGAACCAGGCTGTTCTTTCTGCAGGGCCTGTGAGTGTCAGCCCTGAGCGGCTGCCACAGCAGTAAGGAAAATACGCCATGGTCTTGCTTTGTGCCCAGCCGGGCCAGAGCCAGGCCAACGTCAGCTGCTAGAATTGCAGTCTGAGATTGCTCACAGAGGTGCAGGCTGGCCAGGCACTCAGCTTACTGAATTCTTATGGAAATACATGTAAGCACCTGTCCTAGAAAAAGACTAATGGGTCTTGAGCACAGTAAAAAGTCAACCAGAAGGTACGGTAAACTCATCCCAGTTGATTGACAGCTTTCCATCAGTACGCAATCTTTTGAAGGCCAGCCAATAGTGACAGTCCCTCTTTTCTGGAAGCAAACCTGTCAGTGACAGTCCTAGCCTCTGAAAGCCAGCCAGTCAACAATAGCACTGCATTTCTGAAAGCCAGCCAATTAATGAAGCCCATTAAAAATCAGCCAATAGATAATCCTACTTTTCTGAAAGCCAGCCAATCAGTGACAATCCGACCCTTCTGAAAGTCAGCCAATCAGTGACAGTCCCACCCTTCTGAAGCCAACCAGTGACTGTCTGGCTTTCTGAAAGCCAGCCAATCAGTGACAGTCCTGCCTTTCTGAAAGCCAGTCCATGAAACCAGGATCACCCTGGTGACTGGGATGCCACAGCTGAGGGACCAGGTGTCCCTGCTGCAGACCGGCTGTTCTCCAGCGCTTGGCAGGCTCTGGTATTTTGATGTGAGGTGGATGTGCATACTTGAGGGCAGCCATGGGCATCGTTTGTGCAGATACCCTTAGGCCAGGTGTTCTAATTCCACGAAGTGGGGCCAAAGGACAGAGTGAGGCGATAAGGACCACTCCGAAGGGCTGCTCGGCAGCCTATGTGCATAGGCACCAGTGTCACAGGCAGGGAAGCGTCCCCCAGCCCTCTGTTCTGTGTGGCTGTTTGCTGCAGTGACCTCCATGGCCCAGGGGCTCCAGTGGGTAGGCAGCAAGCAGAGGGGTTAGAGAGCTGGGTGAGAGTCAGGTACTGCTCCCTGGGGAGGCTCCTTCTGGAAACCAGTGGCTGACCTGAGTCTTGCTGAGTGTGAGGTCCAGGGAGCTGCTGGCTGTCTCCACTGGCATCCACAGGACTCCCAAGGCTGCTGCCCACTCACAGTCTCTGAACACAAGACCTCGACTCATGTGTGGCATGTGACAGAGGGAAGTGAGGCCGAGAGAGGGGCCAGGAGCCCAATGGCTCTCAGAGAGAAAGTACTGAAACCCAGCCAGATCTAGCCCCTCTGGCCATGCCCTGTGTCCCCAGACCCAACCCTGACCGTCCACACCCAATGTCCCCAGACCCAGCCTCTCTGACCGTCTACACATGATGTCCCCAGATCCAGCTCCTCAGACCATCCATGTCTGAAGTCCCCAGACCCAGCTCCTCTGACTGGCCACACCCAATGTCCCCAGACCCATCTCCTCCTGCACTAAGGGTTCCAGGAGCTACCTCTGGAGCTGATCTGCCCAGCCCACATGGGGTCTGCGGCCAGCCGAGGAGTGTGGTGGGTCATCTGCTTACTGATGGTTGGTCCCTGCAAATGGAAACGTGATGGACTGCCTAATTAGCATAATGTTAATTATAAATGCACTTAAGGTGATGATCATTCAGCACAGAGCTCCTGTTTCCTGTGCAGCCCCACATTGGGTTCCAAGCACATGCTGGGCGAGGCAGCAAAGTTAGAAAGAGCAGGGACAAAAGAAGGAGGACAAGGGGGACCACGTGCTCACACCCACCCTGTAGGTCCTGGGCCTGCTAGGAGGGGGCTGGGCTCCAGGGAGGGGTGCTGAGGGACATGAGGGTCATACCCCAGCGAAAGGACCCCAGCGGCAAGGCCCCAGGAGAGCTTTATGTGGGAGGAAGGTAGGGGAGCAGGAGTGGGGGTATGTCCTGCTTGACATGTAGTGGTCATGAGCGCAGTGACTCCCACTGTGCCCTGTTTCATGGCAGTGCCCAGGGACACACGTGGGGGTTAGGGATCCTGAGAGGGGGTGTTGGGTGAGGCCTGTGTGTGGCTGTCCTCTCACCTACTCACTCTCCAGTTGGGTGAGCTGCTGTCATGGGCTCCAGTCCACTGCTCTGGGCCTCCAGAGGCCCCCTGGCCACACCAGTTGAATGGTCTCGAGTTGTTAGTCGGAAATGGACTTGGAGCTCAGAAGAATGGCGCCTGGTGTGGTGTTCCACTGAGGCCTTCATTTCTGATTTAATCATTTGGAATTTCACGGACATCAGCACAAATAAATGGGACAGTCATGGTTTGGGCTGGAGCCCCTGGCTCCAGCAGGCTTCTCTGGGAGCAGACCTGCTTTGGTTATTCGGGTGACCTGATGAGTTTCCTGCCCTTGGGCCAAGGGAAAGGACTCAGCTTTCCTGTTGGTGATGTGACATTGTCAGGCTGGGGACCCGTAAGTTCTTTTCTAGCTATAAAATTATCCTTCTGTGTTTCTGGCAAAACAAGACTCTGGAATAGCTGGAACTAGCTGAGAGCACCTTGTGGCTTTGGGTCCAAGATCTAGATGTGGAAGAGGCCTGGACCCTGCTCACGGCTGGGAGGCGGAAAGCCCTGTCTCGGAGGGTGGGAATGGGGGGAGGGGCTCTGTGTGGAGCAGGGGCCAGGCTGACCAGAGGGGTCTGCACTGACCTTGAGGTCCAGCGGGCTGGGGCCTCCTGCTTCTCTTTCTCTCTTGGGGTTTCAGGCTTTTATTTGTTAGCGCTGGTTTGTTTTTTTTGACTGTCGATATGGCCACATTGAGATGTAAGGAGATAATTCTGGATACCAGCCAGCAAATTGGCCTTTTCAGCTTTATCTTAATTTGCCAGAAATGCTCCCCTTCTCACCCTAAGCATTTCACTAGATGCTGAAAACCTGATGCCCTAATGTAGTGGATTGCAATTATTCTAAATTGGGCAGAAAAGCACATTTCAGAGACTTTTCCCCCCATCTGTCTAACTTGAAGGTTCTGCTGTTTGTAATGACTCATTTCTTTAGCACAGAATCCTGGACCAAGAGGAATTTTCGTATTTAATCTTTGCTCTTCCATTGTCTGGAAGCTCCGAGCCGCCCCTTGCCCAGGGCCAGGGCTTTCGCTTTGAGGACAGACCCAGAGTGCTCCGGCCGGCCGTGGGTCACAAAAAAGACCCCCGTCTGGGCCATGCCAGATCTGAAAGCGTCTATCTGAGAGACTCTTCTCTAGCTCCCATCGTGGGCAATGCCTGAGGACAGATGGAGTCAGGAGGTGGGGTCGTCAGGATGATGAGGGAGGGAGAGGTGGAGGTGAGTTTAGGGCAGGTGTGGGAAAGGCTGACTCCAACACCGCTAATTCTCCCTCATGCTCGGTGTCAGCTTTTAATAGTAACCGAGGTCCATGCTGTAGGGACTGTCTGCAAGTGACATGTCTTGTCACACCCAAGGCCTGTGTGGCAGGGTCCCTGCTGTCCTCTCTTCGCTCTACCTCGGGCTGAGTCAGGTGCTCTGGATCACTCTGCTGGACAGTGGGGTGGGGTGGGGGGGCATGAGATGTGGCTCCAGGAACCCTGCACCCCTAGCTCCCCTGTCGGAGATCGGCCGCGGGGGGACTGGTGGTGTGGACATCGCTGAGGTCACTGCTGAGCTATCTGAATGGCCCGTTGTCATTGGACTTGAAGCCCCTTTGGACACTCCTTTAAATTGAGATGAAATTCACATAACAAAAAATGAACGATTTAAAAATATCTATTTCAAAAGTATTCAGAACGTTCATATTGTGCAACCTCCACTTCTATCAGGCTCCAAAACACTTTCGTCACCTACAGAAACCCCTGCCTGGAACGCTGACCGGAGGTTGCTCTTCACTTCCCTGGAGCTTCTGGAACACAGAATGGAGACCATTCCCTCCAGGGTCAGGCGAGGGGAGGACTCAGACTCCTGGGGAGATGCTGAGTCTGGCTCTTTTCTCAGCCCAGAGGTGCCTGGGATGGCTCGGCAGCCACACTCCAGGCCGTCTGGGTTGATAAGGGGGACAGTGCGTGGCGCTGCACGCCCGACTGCATGGACTGGTTCCCTCCTCGATTCTGCTGGAGGCTGTGAGGCCTTGGGCAAGTGACTCAGCTTCTTTAAGCAGGAACTTCTATTAATACCAACTTTGCAGGGCTGAGGTGGGGCCACGTGGGGTCTGCACGTCAGCACAGCCCAGAGGCTGTCCGCATGGCAGAGCCCCCTGTCCTCCCTTCCTGTGAGGGGACCTCATGCCATCTGTGGAGGCGGCAAATAGGCAGATGGAAGAGGGAATCTGCCTTGGGTTCTCTTTCCATTTGGCGCCCAAAGGCGGGTGGGGACAAGGTTCTCCTGGACATGGGACTGTGCTGGTCCTGAGGCTGCTCCTCCAGTGGGGGTGAGAGGTTAGTGTTTTGAGAGAGAGAGAGAGGAGGAGGATGGAGAGTGAGAGAGGTCTTCAGGTCCTGGCGGTGCCCCGCCCTGTGGGTTGGCTGTGCCCCTGCACCCCCTTGTCACACTGGCCCAGCCCTGCGGCATTTCCCATCTGGAGGACACTCTGATGCCACAGGCTGATTGACACCTTGGGACCGTTCTGGCCACAGCCCTGCCTGCTTGTTCTCACTCTCTTGGGCGGGAAGCTCAGTGGCTTTCCTGGCAGCTGTGCCCAGAGCCAGCGCTGCGTGACCACAAACCCTGATTAGCCCTTGTTGATTTGAACCCAAACCTGAGCTCCTGGAAGAGGTGAGGATCCATGGAGGTGAGGAAGGCCAAGAGGCTTAGTGAGGCAGCCAACTTGTAGGGTCCGTATTGGTCCAAAGCCACGTGCAGGTGGGGCTGGGGAAGGCCTGCTGGTCTCCTGAGGTGGTCAGTCCCTGTGGGGCTCTCCTAAGATGCAACAGCCTTAAAGTTTTGTGGATTTTCTGTTTCCAAAGTGTAGGCTCCTTGCTAGGCAAGACTGCCAGTCCTCAGAGGACAAAGCATATCTGATTTACTCAAAAAATCCAATATTCAACCACACTTTTTCCTGGGCAGACTCAGTCCCTGGATCTGACTCATGAATGTCTCCTGATGGCCTCTCCAAGGTGCCGATACATGGCATCCAGGGGTCACTGCTTGGAATCAGGATCCGGCGGGGGCAGAGGCTCTCAGCAGCTTGCACAGAGTGAATGCACGTGGCAGATGTGGGCCGTGATGGGTGCTGCATGCTCCACATCAGAAACACGCCTGACTGCACCCCACACACGTCCAGACTCGAGGGGACCATCAGAGCTGCGTTTTAAATATTTACCCCCTAAATATACAAAGAATAGGGGAATGAGTCTGAGAGCTGATAAACTGGGATATTCCTTTAAAATAGCCCTCTGTCTTTAATATTATAAAACGAAGACTTGATTATTTAAAATATGGGAGCCCCAGATGCCCCCACATACAGGGAAGGGTGAGGAAGGGGCTATGGAACTCCAGCGTTTCAGGACAGAAGAACATCACTGGTAGGACAGAGCATGCTGATTCTGCAGGAAAATTAGATTTTCTACCTTAAAATATTTTGTTTTCCCCTTTTGTTCTTTTCCCCTGGAAGCCTCCTTTCGTTTTTTTTGAGACAGAGCCTCAAGCTGTCGCCCTGGGTGGAGTGCTGTGGCATCACAGCTCATAGCAACCTCCAACTCCTGGGCTCAAGAGATTCTCCTGCCTCTGCCTCCCAAGTAGCTGGGACTATAGGTGACTGCCACAATGCCCAGCTATTTTTTTGGTTGCAGCCATCATTGTTGTTTGGTGTGCCCAGGTTGGATTTGAGGCCCCAGCTCAGGTGTATGTGGCTGGCACCTTAGACTCTTGAGCCATAGGAACCGAGCCAAAGCCTCCAGTTCTAATCAGGCTTCTCAGGACAGTTTTAGGGGAAGCAGCAAATAGTTGTGACATCTATTAATTCAGAGCCACCAGCACAGATGTCCCCAGGCTGAGGGATGGTCCCAGGAAGGCCTGGCCAGCGTTATGCTGCTAAGCTTGACAGGGGCTCTCCAGGAGAAGAACAGCTGGCTTTTCACTCTGACCAATTCCTGTGGTGTAAACACTCCCACCTCAATGACAAGCTGCCTGCATGAGCTCAGCGAGGAGCTGGGAAGGGACCAGTGTGGTCAGTTCTGGGGCTGTCAGGAGCTGGCCAGGAGGTTATTGTGGGCTCTGGTGTTGGGAACTCGGGGTCTGGACAAAGCATTTGATAGTAAGTCCTTATTTCTCTGAAGCAAAGACAGAGTCAGCCATCCCAGCCCCTAGTGGTCTAAGAGGACAGGTGTGTGTGTGTAAGAGAGAGGCAAGGGGAGAAAGGGAGAGAGAGAGAGAGGAACTGAGGGGAGAAATGGGGAGGAGGCTCCGTACTCACAGGTCACCTGCAGTAGGAGTCCTGCTGCCCAGAGGCACTGGGTGGGCCTGGGCAGACTGGGCTCATGAACCACATTTTGCCCATTATTTCTTGTGGGGACACTGCCCTGAGGGCTTGGCAGGGAGTGGGAGGAGACACCTGTGCTCTGTTCCTTCATCTGCAAAGACACCCCCCACCCGCCCCCTGTATTGCCCCCAGCGCTGCCCCCAGCACTCCCCTGGCAAGCGGGTGGTTTCTAGCCCTGATGTGCAGCTTGAGGCCTCTCCATCCCCCGTGGAGACCCTGCGGTGTTTTGGAACCAGTCTGACCTCTGAGGGTGGAGGTCAGGCTGTGTTTCCCATGGCAGGAAGGCAGGGACAAAGGGCACCAGAGCTGGGACTCCATTCTCCACATGCCCAGGGACATCTCGTAGGTTCCCATCCTGGGCCTGAGGCAAGTGTTAGCCTCACCTCGGTGCAGGTGGCCTGTTACTGCGTCCCACGTGCTTGGAGGGGACAGGTGTATTCCAGAGACAGTTCCATTTCCTTCTTTCCTTTCCACTTCTCCAGGAAGGGGCTGTCTGCCCAGGGTGCTGAGGGTTTGGCCTCCATTCTGCCATTCAGCAGGCAGCAGGGACATCCCGGTGGGGTTGCTGCCATCTGGCTAGGAGAGGTGAGAGCAAGGGACATTCAACTGCCCTCTGGCTTTGGAAAGTTGTGGGGTTGTTCCTGGAGGCACCACACGGCTAGGACATGAGGCAGACAGGCTGGTGCGACCTGAATACCCAGGGGAGCAGAGTGACCTGTGAAGGTGGTGGGAGAAGGTGGCAGGTTCCCCGCCATTGAGCACACTGACAGGCTGTCTGGAAACAGGGGGCCTGTCTGAGAGGGATGCTGCTGGGACAAGGAACTCTGACCCTACCAGAGAGATTGAAGGGGAGGGAGGGAGCAAAGGTTTGGTGAGAGCTTTTCTGTGCCAGGGAAGCAGAGCTGGTCTGCCTGGCATTAGAGCCCCTGGGATGATGGGCCCCACCAGCCCAGGGCCTCGGGCCACACAGGACATCCATTTCTTCTCCTTCTGGCAGGCCTCTGAGGATGCCTCAGAAGCAGTGGGTGGTAAGATCTGGACTCTGCAGAGTTCAACAACTACTGTCACATGTAAATGACCCACAGCCACACCAGCCTCCGCTGTCTGGGTTAATCCTCAGGACAGGACTGTGAAAGAGGCATTTTCGTGGTCCCATTTTTACAGATGATGACACTGTCCCAGGACACTGCTGCCTTCTCAGCCCCATGCTTGGGACCCATCCCTGCTACTAATGACTGTCATGTGCTGCCCAGGATTGGTGGCCAGAGCCAGGCAGAAGCCTGGGACAACCTGAATGACCGACCAAGAGGAGACACCTGTAAACTGAGGAGTGCCCGAGACCACTGGTAGCCCCAGAGATCGGAAGCAATGGGGACAGAACCCCTGAGAGCCTCCGGAGGAAACCAGCACTTGACTCCTGACCTCAGACTTCTGGTGCTGGGATCTCCGACAGAATGGATCCCTCTGCTCTCAGCACCCAGTGTGTGGCAGTTTGTCACAATAGCCCTGGGACACCAGCACCAGCTTCTATGCAAACTGCCCCAGGTGGGCTCTGTGACCATGGGGTCTGTCTCTACTCCTGTTCTCAGACTGAAGATGGTAGGATGCCGGGGATGACAGTAGGATGACGATGGTAGGATGCTGCACTGGGGCCCTCTGCAGGTCCCCACTGCGGCATCCAGCTGGGCCCTCCGTGTCCCGTGTGTGCAGGTGGACACCAGGCAGTGCCCGTAGACCCCAGAGCCGCAGGCCCCAGAAGGGCAGGAGCCCCTGGCAGAGCCATGCAGGGCAATCTGAAGGCTGGGAGGAGGATGACGGGGCAAAGGCGGGGCAGAGGGACTCACCCGCATCTGATGGAAGCTGTTTGGGAGGGTGGTGGTGTCACCCTTATGCCCTTGGCCACCTTTGGTTCTGGCAGCAGCTGTGTGGATCCTCTGCGTGAGCTCAGACTGTCTGACACCGTGGAACCAACCATGCACATATCTGGGAAGTCTGGTAGTCAAGGCAATGCCAATAGCCCCTTATGTATGGTAGGAAGGTCACTGCCTCCAGACCAAGGGACACACCTGTTTGGAGGCACCCTGTGTGCCTCTTGGAGGGTGGCAGAATCGGCCCCTGTGCCCCTCACTTCCGTAGACCTGTCACACTGGGCCTCCCCCTGCCCCACGCCTACCTCCTGGGTCACTTCCCAAACCAGTCGGCTGCAGGGGAGCCTCTCCCAGGAAGAGAAGATGAGGGGACAGCATCCAAGCCCCTCCTGGCACACACTGCTGGGTCCGCCTTGGGCTGCAGTGAGAATGGCAGGGCCCAGAGAGCACAGCCTGAGCCCCTGCTGCTTCTGTTCTGCTCACGCCAATAAATTGGGGGACTTTGGGTACCTGGCAATGTTCCCATCTTGTTACTTTCCTGTGGAGTTCCCAGCTCTGCTCAACTCTGACCATTCAGGATGGGAGGGCTTGGAGGCAGCAGAACAGGTAAGCTGATGAGCCTGCAGGGCTGCTAGGTGGGCAGGGAGGAGCGGTCAGCGGACACAGCTCTTGCCCACAGCGGGGCAGTGGCTGGGGAGACGTGGTGTGACTCCAGCTCCTGCTCGCTCCTAGGCCCCTGCCCTGACGCTCCTAGGCCCCTGCCCTGACGCCCCCACTGCAGCAGTCAGGTGGCTCTTGTGGCCCTCCCACAAGCTGTTCTTTGGTGAGAGCCTGTACAAGTGCAACGTGCACATGCTGGACACAGATTTGTCGTCTGTGCATGGCTGGACCGCAGGGAGGGGCAGCTCGCTGCGTGGGCTGGCAGGCAGACCCCGCCCTCAGCCTGGCCTTTCTAATTCCCCCTTGCCATGGTGTGACATGGGAGCACTGGGTAATCTGGTCATTTTCTCCAAATTTCAAGTCAGGCGTCTTTTGGAGCAGGTGCTAAATTGCTACTCCAGCTGCGAATAGTGACAATTAACTCTGTCAACGTGGCAACAGCTGTAATTTTTGAGGAAATGAAGAACATTAATAACTACCACCGAAAGCTGAAAAACAAAGCCAAACAGAAAACACAGGATCCCCCAGAGGCTGAAATTACTGATTCAGTAGAAGAGTGAGCTAGGGCTCAGGCAGGCGGCAGGCCCCTGGAGGGCAGGGAGGGGTCTGTCACTGCCTGGGGGTGATGCCCCTCCCAGGGCAATGCCCCTCCCAGGGCAAAGACAGGGGCTCATCCTAGGCCCAGGGCTCAGAGAAGTGGATGTGCCCGCGGGAGGCGCTGGGCAGGAAAGCCCTGAGCAGCAGAGAGGAGTTGAGCATAATGGCCCCACACACGTGTACCCTGATACACACATGGTCATGTACACTTATGCACACCCAGGTGCACCCCCACATACACACACTCATATACACACCTGTGTGTGCACCTTATGCACAGCCAGGCACACCCTCTCACGTGTGTGTACCTCTCCCACATGTGCAGGCACCACAAGACCGTAGGCTGTCACCCTCCATCCAGGCACAGGGCCTCCACTCTGGGCCCTGCACTTTTTAAGAACACTCAGTGTGGAAACACACTTGGCCGTGGAGGAAGGGTTCCCAACGTGTCCTACCCCATGTCCTGGAGGACAAAGGTGGCAGAGCTGGGCTGCCGGTGGACATTGATGACATCTTTTCAGAGGGCTTGGAGGACTGGTGGCCCAAGGGCTTGGGGACAAGCTGAATTAAGCAGCGGCCTTCTCCCTCTGAAAGCTGAGAGGAAGTGATTCTTGTAAAAAAGTGTCATTTCCAAAGAGTGATTTCATTTCCAAAAAATTACATTAAAAAGTCAGCTTTACTGAAAGAGTTTTGATTTAAAATTTCAATTTATTATAGTTTGTATTTTGCCAGTAATTTCAATAAATAATTTTGAGTTTTAGATTAAAAGATTTTTTTTATTTGTTTTTTTGAGGCAGAGACTCACTTTGTTACCCTGGGTAGAGTGATATGGTGTCATAGCTCACAGCAACCTCTAACTCTTGGGCTTAAGCGATTCTTTTACCTCAGCTTTCTGAGTAGCTGGGACAACAGCCCGCCACCATGCCTGTCTATTTTTTAAAGACGGAGTCTCACTCTTGCTCAGGCTGATCTTGAACTCCTGAGCTGAAGCAATCTACCCTCCTCGGCCTCCCAGAGTGCTAGAATTACAGGCGTGAGCCACTACGCCTGACCCCAAGCTTAAAAGTTTTTGAGAAAAATAAAAATTTATATGGTTTGGCCATTAGTTTTACATATCTGATAAAAGTACTTGATTAAAAATACGAGTACATGCACATGTTCACAAGTATGTGCACACAGACACACATGCATACGTGCACACACTTACACCCACCCCCGGGGACATGGGGACATAGGACATGGCTGTGGGGGAGACAGATGAGCTGGAGGTGGGGAGGAAGCAGAAGTAACTGGAGGGTGAGGGTCTGGGCTGGGTTCCAGGGCCGGGTTGGGGCTGCAGGGGGCAGGGTGCCAGCAGCTCAGCAGCCTCAGGGAGGGTGTGGCACAGCAGGGAAGCTGTGGTGGCCTGAGGGTGCGGGGTCAGAAGGAGCACCCTCCTTCCTGTCTCTTGGGCCAACTCTTACTGGGACCATCCTGGCACCTGGCCGCACCCTTGCTGGGGCTCGTGTCTGGCACTTGCCTCTCTCACTGAGCCCAAGCCCACCTGTCCATCCTCCTCCCCCCACCCCTGTTTATTTGCTGGATTTATTTCTGGACGTGGCTCACGGTGGAGGGTTTGTGTGCAGTCCCATCCCAGTGCCTTCTGGTGCCCTTGCTTTGGGGAGAGGCAGACATTCCCCAGAAATAAACCTCACTTTGGGCTTCGTTTGGAATCTCCCTGAGTGCACGTTATTCAAAATAGCAATATCAAGTCTTGGCTAAATAAGTCCATCTCTTCTAAATTAGCATTTTTTAGGGAAAAAAACTGCCGCATTCCAACTTGCGGATTCCATAAGTTTCTCTTTAATCCTATACTAAATTTACAATGGATTTAATTAGCAATTTATTTCTTTCTCTTTATTTGTTTTCTTGAAATGAAATTTGAAATGCATTCTGTTTTCTGTCCCAGGGCATGGCGTGAAGCTGGTCCCCAGCAGTGACGGAAGAAACCTTTCTGTGGCATCCCTTTTTGTCGGGATGTGTGTGTTGGCTAAATTGTGCCTTGCTTTTTAAAATGAACTAGCAGACTCCCCTCGCGGGCCCGGGCCCCGGGGGGGGGGGTGGCGCGCGGCGGGGGGCGCGGCCCCCGGGCGGGGGGCCGTGGGGGGCCGCGGGGTGCGTGGGCGCGGGGGGGGGGGGGGGGGGGGG
>CAUYPK010079889.1:0-16653 GCA_963574355.1 Loris lydekkerianus | reverse complement strand
ACGGTTGATTTTGTAACCTGAGACGCTGCTGTATTCCTTGATCACTTCTAAGAGTTTTGTAGTAGAATCCCTGGTGTTTTCCAGATATACAATCATGTCATCTATGAAGAGTGAAAGTTTGATCTCTTCTGACCCTATATGCCTTGTCCTCATTTTTGTGTCACTAGCGCTGAGCAAAATATCTAGCCTGAAAGACATCAATCATGCAACAGATCAGCTACACAATTCCCATTTTAGGAAGGATTTACTGGGATTTGGGAATGAACCTAGTTTGGTTCAGAAAAGAAATGTGAATGTGAGGTTCTTTATCTTTTTGGGAAACCTTTTCATGGAATTCACAGAGACATTAGGGTTCATCTGCACAAACCAGATGACTGTGTGCTGCCCACTAAATGGGTCACCCAAATGGCCCTGCATGTATAACAATAGGAAGGCACCATGCTCTCAGGGACTTCCTTGGGGTTCTGGAGGATATAGTTGGGTGGATATTTTAATGTGATACTTGGGGAAGAAGTGGTTAAGACTTCTAAGAGACATGGGCATTCACATTAGATGGTCACCAAGTGGCCTAAGAAGCATGATCCCATTTCTCTGCAGAGCCTCACTTTTGCAGTAGGGAGAGGGCAAGGGCAGGGGCAGTTAAATCACTTGAAATGTTAACAAAGAGGTTGAAGGCTGCCCCCAGTGTCCCTATTTTCTTCCCAGTCTCCATGTAGTTTCCTGCATCTCTGCTGAATAAATGCTGAACATATCTTTAGAGAACCTTTATTTAAATGCATGCTAATTATCATGGTGCCCACATGTGTCCCAATCTCATCATGGACCTGGATCACAATATAGAGCCCTCTATGTGTGCCAGCTACATGCAGTGGTTCCACTGAAAGAACTAATTAATCTAAACAGATGGAGGCAGGCCCATCAGTGAAAAGTTCCAAGTTAGAAGAGCCTTAAAGATTAGGTTTTTTTAGTTTCACGTTTCCACTGATAGGAACTCATTGTGGGGTTAGAAGGATGAAGGGGCCATATGTCTTGGAGAATCCTGTGAATGTCTTAATGGATAGGTAAGAATCTGGCTCACGTAGCATTTTCAATATGCAAACAGGACTGAAATGGGCCTTGAGAACTGTGTGTTCTTCCCTACAGAGATTCTAAAAAACCCATGTGTGCTCAGACTCCACAATGGGTGCAGAAAAGCATTGAGATTGAGTTGGCCAGAGCTTCAGAAGACACTATAAATGATTAAGTTGGAAAACATTAAAGGAGAATTGATTTCTCCTCAAATGACCTGAGTATTATTTAATTTGTCCCAAAAATATTAGGGTGATTTTAATAGTATCCTGCTGTCTATCTTCTGAATTCCTACTCATCCTTCAAAACCCACTTAGCTACGAGCATCACTGAGCAGGAAAGTGATCCGTAACCTGGCTCCCTCCACACCACTCCTGGAATTAGTTTGCACCTCCCACATGCAGTGTCATTACTGTCACACCAACCTTCAGGGCTTCATTTGCAGCTCTGTCTTTTCTACTGGACAGAGAGGTCCTTGAGTCTTGGCTTCATTTATCTCTGGGTCCTTGTTTTAACCTGACATTTGGCATACTGCCAGTGTTTGGTATATATCTGCTTATTAAAGAAACAGACTTATCATAAGTGCAACATTTATTATACAACTTTTTGTGGCTATGAATAAACATCCTGGTTTTCCTTCTGGCTGCAGGTCATGGGTTATTTTAATCTAATTAAATTATTTCATGGATGAGATCCTGAGTTTAAGTAATTCTCCTGAGGCTGTATGAACTTGTTGATTGCCCCAAGGTGGAGTAGGACACAGGCATCCAAGGACACAGAGGACTCCAAGTCTGTGGCTCTTTCTTTTACCTTTCCATTTGTGCCTTCCAAAAGAACAGTGTATGTTTAGAGTAGAAGGTTAGAGATCAAATAAAATTCCTCCCAAATTCAACCAGCTAGGCACAGCTACAACAGCATTTTGGCAAATATCCCTTCCATCACGTTTGTGCATTTGAAATGTGTGTACATGTATATACTTTTACACATGCAATTAGCTATTAAATGGGGCTCTTTGAGTTGTTTTAGAGTTTCAGTTGAGGTCCCAAAGCTCAGGACAAATAGAAGACCAGCACCCATACATTCCAGAGAGTGGGGATGGAGTATTCTGAAGATCTGGCTGAAAGGGGTCCGACTGGCCCAGCACCCACCTCCATCCCGTATGTAGTAAATGGTTACATCCAGGGGAGAATCATTTGACATAAGGAAAATCACAGGAGGAAGCGATACAGTACCATGTCCTCACTCCTTAAAGCTAAGGCAGAGATCAGAGAGAGGGTGAGGTCCCTGCCAGAAGCAGAAGATGACACCTCACTTCCATCAGGGAAGCTTGCCTTATAGAAGAAAACATAGAAACTTGTCCTGGTCTGCTCCCTGGCTGAAATATGAGAGATTCTCAGGAGAACTAAAGAAAGCCAGAGGGTCTGGAGACACAGAGACTAGGGCCTCTTGCTGGTACAGTCCCAAAGTCTCCTTCAGAGAGAGAAAAAAATGCAGCAGGAGGAGAGTTTCCATTCACAAGCCAAGATGGAGTCATGCGGATGTCTGCAGAATGGCCATGTTGCAGTCACCTTGTAAGGATCCCCGCTGTGGCTGCCCATGGAGGTAGGGGGAGCAGCAGAGGGAGCAGAAGAATTAGCTTAGATGAACTCTTGGGTTAATGGATTACTCATCTCGTTCATCTCTCACTGGGATCCCAGCCTTAGGTTGGGGCAGGAACAGGGCAGAAATGTTACTTAAGGTGTGAGATTTAAAATTGAGATATGCTTTTAACCTGAACACACCTGAAAGACAACGAGATACACCAAAACATGGTTGCAGTGAAACGCTGCCCATATCCAGCCACTGGGAGTGCAGTCAAGAGCAAATCTCTTAACTCTGAGGTGGCCTTGAGATTACCTCTGAGAGGGCAGGATTGACTCTGAGGTGGCCTTGGCTGGAGAGAGCTGCCACCCTAAGTTCACTGCACCCCCGGGGGAAGATGCAGGCACTGAAGGGGAGGGTGCAGAGGCTCTGCAGTTTCTGTCCACTATGAGAGCATTTTGCATCCAGATATCCCTAAGTTTGGCCAAGGCATCACCTGGCCCACATCACAGCCCATCTTCTCACGTGGCCCAACCCACTTCTGTCCCTCTTTGACAGGTGCTGCTCACAAGGACTCTGCCTAATAAACATCTTGTAACTAGACTCTGTCTGAATCACATTCCTGGAGAATCTAACTTGAGACCTTTTTAAGAGAAGTGAGATTAAACCAAACTCATGTTTGAAGGGAGGAAAAAAAATAAATATTTCCTACTCATGTCCTGCTGATTTCAGCACTCCTATAAACACAGAAATGAAATCACACTATATGTTATTGTTCATAAACTGCCCTTGTAATGCAATAAATGTAAAAATCCTTCCTTGTTATTCAGCATTCAGATTTTTTTTTTTTTTTAATGGCTGCATTATATTCCTTCCTGGGAAATGAACATGTTTAACCAACCCTACTTGTTTAGATTTACAGGTCATTTCCAAATTTTCACTGTTATACTATTGCTACAGCAGTGCCCATATAACTTTTTTTTGTATACTTTGTTTAATTCTACCTTTATGACATATTTGTAGGAGTGGGATTACTGGCTTAGAGGTCTTTACTTTTCAGATAGCATAATCCTCCATCTTATTATAGAATTTTTATATTAATTTATACTTCAAACAAATGTGGTTTAATGTGCTACTTCTCTGTATTTTTACCAACACTGGGCATGTCAATCTTTTGAAATCTGTTAGGAGGAATCGTTTTGTTTATTTGATTTATATTTACTGGAGAGGTTGAAAATACTTTTATATACTAAGCCCTTGGCTTTGAATCTGGCTATTCTGTCTTGACATCATATTTTTATTAGCATCTTTGTATTTTTTTTGCTAACTTAGAGGTATTCCTTATGTGTTAAGGATATTTCACTTTTGTCTGGCAAATAATTATCTGGTTTGTTGTTAGTCTCTCAATGTGTGAAGATGGTGAATTTTGACACATGGAACACTTTTATTTTTATGTTCCCAAATCTATAGGTCTTTTCCTGTGCAGATTTTGTAGTTCTTCCCACCAAGATAACAACTGTCTTGTTTGTACTACTGATTTTTCTAGAAAGTTCTTTCTTTTGTAGGATAAAATTGAATATTTGCCTGATTCTGAATTATTTGGATCCAAATTTAGAATGTTTGTATATCACATATGATCCATACTAGCATTACTCAAACACACTTAATCTGACCATTATTATTGTTTGGGGTGCACAGTGTTATTAATTGAGCCTTATTCCTTTTTCTTATTGAGGTCAAAAGAGCACAACAGCACTTTATAGTCTCTCTTATCACCACCAGCCTTGGATTTTTGTTGAAAAGTGAGTATAATCAGACTTATCTTGTGGAGTTGTAGTAAATAATAAAAACATAAAATCCAGGACATCAGCCAATTATTATTATTACAACATTTCTCTTCCTTCCCCCTCTCTTTCTAAGACTTGATTGTTTAGGAAGAAACTGAGAATGACTGACGTGTAGCTCGTAGACCTTTATCTATAATTGAAAATCCAAAGCTTTGAAAACCAAAAATTTTTTATAAGTTTAGAACAAACTCATTAGGGGAAAAATGTGACCTGCATTGACATGAAAGTATTGATATTTTTAACTGAAAATAGTATGTAAATACTGTGAGCATTCATATATTTAGATTATATTACACTGTAGGAATATTAGTGCATTTGATTATTGGGTATTGCCCCCTCTTTTTTTTTTTTTTTTTTTTTTTTGCAGTTTTTGGACGGGGCTGGGTTTGAACCCACCACCTCTGGTATATGGGGCTGGCGCCCTATTCCTTGATCCACAGGCGCTGCCCAGGGTATTGCCCCTTTTTAAATATAAAAAATTCTGACTTCTATAGTGCTTCTTGTCCCAAGAACTTCGTAGAAGAATTGCATAGTATGATTTCCTCCAAAGACCCTATATCACATAGTTTGAGTGTCCTTACGTTGCTTAATGTTTTTATTTCAGCAAAGCAACATCCATGATCATGTTAAATTGATATTAGTCATTTGAATTGTACTGTTTTTGCTATTTTGTTTGCATTTAATTGGAATTATGTTTTGGACATAAATACATTTCACATTAACTATAATTTTATGTTTATACTATTTAAATACTGCTATAATAAAAGTAATCTAAATAGATAAAGAATTAAGGAGATCAAGCAAAAAGGTAATAGTTGTATAGTTAAAATTAATTTCAAAAACACCTCTCAAATGGCCCCAATGAAGACAATATAGTTGCGTGCAGGATTAAGTGTGTGTGTACAGATGTATATGTAGGTATATAATGTATACTATAATAAAGATGGGGATGGCATAAATTCAAAAGCTTAGTCATCATCTTCTCTTAACAAGCTTGGTCATCTTTCTTTTGCTAAGAGACTATTGAGTCTTCCCAAGTTAAATGGGTTATCACATGTTATTATGAGACTCTCAGCTGTGTTCCTTAGAAAATGCCCATACTCGTGGTCACAGAGAAGAGTGATTCCAACACTCAAGTAGTCCTTTTGCTGATTCTACTCTGACCATATGTGTGCAGAGGTTTGAGAGGAACTAATGAAATTAATCAGTTGGTAGAGAATAATATTGGCCGAGTCTCAATCAAAGCACTCAGATATTCAGAGAAAACTGGGGTAAACCTCAGCAAGAAGATTTTCCACCCTCTGTAGGACAGCCTAGGACAGTAGCTGCATGCAAGCATTGGAGACCAAGAGAGTCAATGCCTGGGACAAACAGGCCTTAGGAAGAGAGTGACGCAGGCTGGTGAGGAAGAGCAACTGAAACCGCCCACGGCATCAGTGTGAAAACAGGCAGCCGTGGGTGGTGGTGACTTGTCCTTCAAGACCACACAATTTTTGCTATAATTTGGTATTGTAGGCCTAGTGTTGCCATATCTTTTGTTTTTATTTTTCAAGAGAAAACGAGAAAAGCCAAGGTTTTATGTGAATTCTCCTGGCTTTCTATATTGGCAACCTTCAGTATTTTTAATTCAATAAAAAACCAGTGTGGATCAAATAAAATACATCTGTGGGCCAGATTTTGTCTTCAGATCATTAGTTTGCATCCTGAAACTTAGAATCTGGATGGCAGTCATTAACATCCTAGATAAACTTGTCACACATGGCCTCTATTTCTAACATGGGTTGAAATAATAGAGTGAAAGGAGACAGGAGCTCTTCTCTTGTGGTAAAGCATATTATTTGCATCTGAGGTGATAGCTTTGGCTGTGGCTCAAGGGTTCACTTCTGGAAACCAGAAATCACTTCCTGCCCTTGTTAAAGTTTTTGGCCGATCTTGATAGAAATGGAACTAGATTGGAGAGAATTGAAATGGATCCTCAAAGGAGCAATTGTAAGGCTTTATCAACCCTCCCTTTCAAAGTGAATTCTAAACTGAAACCCATCCTCTTTCCATTCCTTTTATCCAGACTTCTCAGTGTAGCACAAGGTGCCCAATGTTTAACACTGAGTGTTTCATGAGGCCAATAGAACCTCTGGGGTCGATCTGTTCAGTTAGCAGAAGACAAACACCTGAACCTGGAACGTTTTCTCTCATTTCTATGGCAGAAAAATTATTTGGTAACAGATTTGCAAAGCTGTTTAAAATGACAACTTCCACATGTCCTGCTTGCTAGCATCCTAAACATCTCTACATGTAACAACATGCATGATGTGCCCATAATGTCCCGGATGCCATTGTAGCTGCTGGGAATAGATGGGAGCCTAAATCAGACAAATTCCCATGATTCCTGTCAATATAAATCAAGTCTATGCAAGGACAATAGTACATTTGATGCTGTTTACAATATACCTGAGCACTGGAAGCAGAAATATAAAAACGTGTATTGTGCAAAGCCAGTACAAAACGCCAGACTATTCTATCCTCAAATGATAGAGGAGAAGGTTGGAGCCACCCTGGAGAGACAGGAGAAAGCAGTACAGAGAGGAAAAGACCGGACAATGAAGAAAGGACAGTAGTGAAGATGGTGAAACTGAAACACAAACACCTGCGGACGGAGGTGAGCACGGGTAGTCCCTGCATCAGGTAGTAAGAGACTCCATCATTCATGCACCTCCAGTTCTTAGCTTTGCATTTCACAGATTAGAAACTGATAAGCAGATATGGTTCCTTTAGTGGAAGCTGAGTTCATGGTTCTCTGTGTACTTCCACTGGCAATTGGATTTCCCAGGCAGAGTTTAAGGAAAATCCAAACTGGAATGAATAAGCCAGTAAAAATGTCCAATGATAATCATAGTTTAGTTTTAAGAGGAGTAAGGACCCAAAACAAGACTCTGACAATACAAACAAAGATTAAAATTAAGATGGTATGTGCTTATCTCAATGTCTCCAGCAAAAGAAACTCTGCAAACCTGGGTTCTATTATGGTTAAATAATTGTTGCCTTGCTTGACTTTATCCTTTAATTCATGCTTTTTCTGAATAAAACTCTTGACACAAAAATCAATAGTTCAGGTCAGATCATCAAGTAAAATTATTTTACAAGTCAAGCTTCCCTATGAGCTGGCTCTCTCAAGGCAGATGATAGCATTTGTCTCAATAAACATCAAATTAAATAGTTCCTGTGTTTTTCTGGAGGCAAAGCCTGAAACTGCAAAAGCCAACAAGCTAGGAAATTCTATTTTTTTTTTTTTTTTTTTAAGAATTGAGAAAGATTTCCACCAGCTGACAAAGAAATAGTTTTGACTACAGCTTTTCTTACTGTGCTAAAAGTCTGTGTACTAATGGGTGGGGCAAGTAGATATTTAAAAACCCAAATTTATGAAGTATAAGGGATTTTATTTTTCTGTTTAGATATATAACCAAATGAAAAGATCATTAATTGAAGGAATTGTCCAGATAGACCTGTCACATTCACAAACCAATTTCACTTGAAATCTATAAGTGATTAAGGATGGAAGGCTTTGGGTAATGGTCGGGATAATCCAGATGGTACTTCATCTCGTGTTTCAGTTAGTGTTTGCAGACCTGTTTTATAGAACCTAGCAAAAATGGAATATGTTTGGGATTCAGGAGACATGAAACTCAACAGTCAAAGATGGCTTCAAGGTGGTCATTTGTTTATTGAATTCTTGTCATAAACCCACCCTGCAAGGGTGATGAAGGTTACGGAGAAGTTCGGGGCATAAAGGTCCCTGGGGGTCAAGGATGTCTTCTAGAAGGAAGGGACACTTCTGCAGAGACTGGAGGATATGTAGAAATTTAGCTTGAAGGGAGAAGGAGAGAGGGAAGGGAATGTACGATGCTGTCCTGAATGTTCTGCCCCAGCTCCCATCTGAACCAAAGCAAGAATAACAGAAAAGCCATAGAGCCTAGCGCCAGTCAACCCACAGACTCATGAGCAACAATAAAGCAAGCACGCATATTTTAAGCCACTACATTTGGAGCAGTTTGTTACAAAGTGATAAATAACGCAAAAGTGATGGCTTCTATTATGTTAGTAGTGATCTGCACATGGCAGAGCCCTTGCTGAGCCTAAACCTGGAATGTCAGTGTCTCCATGTATGTGCCCTCCCAGACATGTATTTCATGGGGAAAGGGAGAGTTTGGGAGAGAAAATGTTATGTGCATGTGCTAAATATCGATAGATCCAATGGTGAAGGGAATAGACCTCACAGTGTGGGTTTGAGTCCTGCACCCACAGGCTACTGTCTCCACATCTGCCCAGTGGGGACCAATGGGCAAGTGTGACCCATGTGGCAGTGTCTCGAGAGTTCTACAGCTTTAGGCACTCCGAACGTCGCTCTGTGGGATCAGGACCCACTTCAGAGAGCAAGTGCTGAGGCATCAACTTCCAAGGCTGCTGAACTTTCAAGGAGGGCGGTGAGTGGCTCACACATGAGCACACGTGCTGCACCCCAGGGACGCCTGAGGCAGCTGTGCAGGCTGGAGAAGCAGCCAGAGTGTTGTGTGGCTGCGGGTCTGAGAAATCTGAATCTCTGTGTTACTGGGCTCTCCTGCTTCCCCTCAGCAGCTGCTCTGTGGTTCTGCCTCCCTCCATCATAATTCTTCCTTCTAGGAAAAGTAACTTAACTTCTCTAAAGCACGACTTCTTTACCCATAAAAGTGGGGAAGTGACAACATCTATGGTAAGAATTAAGATGAGGCACGCAAAGTACTTAAGTACCTGACATGTATTAACAGTCCATTAACTGTTAATACATCATTATTCTACTTCGAAACACTTTGAAAGCAATTAGCTATCACTGGCTTCTAAACAATGAGGACCACTGGTCGGCACAGGATTAAACTGATAGGGATTTGGTGGGTGTATCCAGGATTATTCTGCCTTTGTGCCAACCCGCTGGGAAGATGTCTCTGAGAAAGTCAGCAGGAGAGGCAGAGCACATTAGCCAGTAAAAAAAATATTTACTGAACACCTTCTTCATGCTGCACACTGGAAAAACAGCAGCAGGCAAAACAATTGACATCTTCTCATGGAGATTATAAGGAAGCTGAAAGGATAAATATTAAAGAAATGATAACTAAAATACCTGCTGGATTGCAGGTTCTGTTAGATATTACAAAATACCCACTTTCCACTTTCTGTCTGGGGAACATTTTTGTATCTTCCCAGCAGATCACTGGCCCAGGAATTAGATTTAATTTTTCTTAAACACACCTAATTTGTCTTGGACTAAGATCCAGCCCACTTACCATCAATCTTAATGAGCATTTAGTTTCTCTGAGTCTCGGTTTGTTTATTTATAAAACCGGCATGTTATAAAATTTCAATCTCAAAGGATTATTGGAGAATTTGTTAAATGAGAGCACATGTGGAAGCCCCTTTCATACGTCCCTCATGATGGTCCCAGCCAATGTAAATTTTCTTCTTCTTTCATTTTAGGCACACAATGAACTTCTGAATGGGCCACTGAGAGTGTCCAACTTGAAGAAAAGATAAGGTGAATAGGCTTACATGTGAGAGGTCTGTGCTTTTAATTCAAAGAATGGGGTGTATTGACAAAAGTTTTTCTGGCAATGTTACAGAAAATTCCCTTTCTTTCTAGATTGTTCTGTGTTACTTGTATTTTAAATCAGCCACAAAGGAAAAGCAAACCAAAACCATTTCATTTAAGCAAAAGTAGGTTAAACGTTGTAACAACAGCATCCAATAGAAGGCTACCCAGTGAGGACAGAGGGTATAGGGTGTGTGTGTGTGTGTGTGTGTGTGTGTGTAGATGTGAGTGTGTGTGGAGGGTAGTGAGGGGTTGGAGGGTGGGGAATGGATAGATCCATGTAGCAATTTGAGTGATGCAGGGAGAATGGGGACTGAAGACTCCATTCTTGGCAAGGGAAACACCTCCAGAAAAAGGGAAAAACAGAGAAATAAGCCGAGCAAGGTAGAATAAAAACAGTTTAGCTAGTTTACTTTTAAACCAGCAGCTAAATTACTTGTCTGAGTAGTTCTGCTTTTACTAGAAGCCTGGTCTGTAAGGGATATAGCTTGCAAATACCCTCGCTGGCTCTGTAAACACTCTGAAGAGCAATGCCCTAACAGAAGTATGTGCAAGGCCTGGGAAGGAACATAAACTAGGCTGACCCCTGCCCAGTCAACAGCCAAAACAAATACCTATTGAGGAGATTTGTATTATGGCTGGAGCAGAGATCAAGAGAACAGCTTGAGCCTTGAGATATGGACAGGAGAACTTGGACCCTAATCACAGAGGAAAATGCCTCTGGGTGGAGATGAGTGGAAAATTCCTCTTTTCCGCTGATTCTTCAGAGGTGCCTGATGCCATAGTAGTCTGCTCCACAGAGAAACTAGAGGGTTCTAATCTCCCCCAAGAATCTGTGTGTGTGACCACAGATGGCAGGCTACCCCCACACAGGGCTCAGGTTTCAGATTTCTCAAGGCTATGGCAGACCCTTAAAGTTAATGATTATAGATAGAATAAGGACTGACATGCTTACCCAGAGAAACAGCTGACCTTTTTATTCCCTTTCCCAGCTTAGCCTCTTGACTAAATGAGAAAATAGGCTTTAATAAAAGCCGAGTGAAACAAACACTTAGGGCCACTCACAGGAACTCCACAAGCTAGTGGTGGTTCCTTATGTTCCCACCTTTGAAAACTATTCTGCATGTCTTGTCTCTTTATCACTGCTTTTAACTTTAATTTTCTTCATTCAATAGCCACCAGTTCCTTGGGTCTAAAAGGACCCTTCCCCCAGGGCAGGACCCTGGCAGGCCTAAGTCAGGAAATTGAATCTTTGTAAAAGTAGAAACTCAGTGATCATCAAATTATGAAACTGGCAATGTGGGATTATTCACATAACAAGTGGCTTAGGGATCCAGAATCCTACTGGATTCCTACTAGGGAAATAATTTGTTTACCTAATTGTGTCATACTTTTAGTTGATAATTTCAGAATAAATTTGTGATTTGTCAATGATGGCACAATATTGAATAATCATAAGCTATTAGAATTAGAAGGCTACCAAATGATCATTTCTCCCCCACCCTTGTTAATACTGGTATTCTTCATTTTGTAGATATACAGACAAAGAGTATTCTAATGCACTTTATTACACTGTTAAAGGCCATTTTAATAATTTGAGCAATTTCAGGAATCTGAAATTAACTAATGTAAAATATTAAGCTCTTAAAATTTTCTGCCATAATGTTTAACTAAATTCTCATTTCCTTTAATTACTTAAAATTTGAGATTTTGATCTTTCAAAATGTCTCTTGCTCATTAGTTGCTATGGGCAAGAACAAAAGGAAAAAAATAAATCTTTTATTTGTTGTTAGTAATTTCTAGCTTTCTTCTTTAATTGGTTAAAATTGGAAAAGTGTTCCTTTGAAGTGTATGTGTGTTAATCAACGGGTATACTTGATAGTTATTGTAAAATAGGTATTTTAGGGAAGTTTGCAGATAACTTGGTGCTGAAATCTAGAAGGGCTAGATTAGATTAATTTCTAACAGGCTAGTGTTTAAGATGGTTGGCAGAAAAACGAAGGGCTGGCTAACACGATGCATTCTTTTTTCTGAGAAAACTGTTTAAGATGATTTTAATAATTGAGCTAATTAATTTAATATAGCCAAATGTCAAAATGTTCAGCTGTGAAACTAAATAATGTGTGGATTTTATGTTTCTGCGGACTTTAGGAATATGAATCACAGATGTTGTTTGAAACCAGCTAAAAGTCCAAGAAGCATTTTAATAGTCAATAATGTCTAAATATTAGCTAAAGTGCTTAAGATTTTCTACTATAATGTTTAACCAAATTCTCATTTCTTTTTATTACTTAAAAAGAAAGTAATATGTAGGCTAATGTCAATTTTGCCAGCTGGTTGGATCTCAGATGTTTCTAAACTCTCATATACCAATTTGCAATTTTCAAATATTCAGATTTCTAATCTTTAGTTAGAGACCACTACTTTACCACTTGGCATTTGGAGAGAACCATCAAAATTGTAATTTATTTTATTTATTTCATTTCTCTATGTCTATGAGAAAACTGAGCCCTAGGCTCTTGAGGAAAATTCATTAAAAATTTCAGTTTGCTTGAGTCTGGGAAAATTCTGGGTATTTTATCACAGGCTAAATTTTTGTAAGTTTAGTGAATCTTATATTTCCACAGGAAAAAAAAGTTCACTGTAATGCAAATGGAAGAATTCATACTTTCATGAGCATTCAACTTTTCTTAAAGAGTCATAGATTAATGGACAATAAAATATGATCTACTTGTGATGTAAAACAAAGCAAAAAAAAAAAAAAAAAGTGAATTTCTTTCATTGAAAGATCAAAAGATTCCATTACAACAGATTTGACAGACTCTGACCCCTTCTGCCTAGAAGTTGAATTTGGAAACTTCTAATAGCTTGACATCAACTTGAACTTTGAAATATTCTCAGGGTCTCTTAGTCTCTTAGTAAACAGCTGTAAAAAATATGTGAGCAGCTGAGTGCCTGAGCATTTATTAATCCCAAACAAATGGGTGCATTCAGAAAGGAAATGTAAAAATTTCGTTTCAATATGAAAGGTTCTCAATTTTTTTGAACGAATTCTTTTTCTTTCTTTAGTCAATGAACATTTTGGTACACTTGGAATTATAGGACGTTTCACTGAAAAAGCAGAACAAATTAATTGATACTTTAGGTCATTCTGGTGTTTTGAATGTAAAGTGTTTAAATTTCCAACTATATAACTAACCATTGTGGTAACACAACTGTCCAATTTAGAGAAAAATCATTACACTTTTCTCAAGAGGAAATGCTGCATCTTAACTGGGTTAAGCCTCTTGGTGATCCCTAACTGAAAGGGTTTCTGCTAATGCTACTATAGTTTAGGTAACTGCAATTACTTTCTAGGAATTAGGGTTTATTTCTCCATAACAGTGGTGCTGCTGGGTTCCCTGTATGACCATGCAAAAGTGGACCAATTAGTATCATTTCCAGATTTTAGTTCAAACCTTGTCTCTTGTGGCTTTCTGGTCACAGTGGAGTGACTTTTCTGTCTGGAATTAGATCCATCCTTCTCTCTGGAATTAGATCCATCCTTCTTGGGTTGACACCAGTTACTGAAAACTGACTTGGATCCTACTTCAAATTCTCCTTTCCCAGGCACACAATCGTGCTATTTAAATGCCAAGGCCTGCTGCATCTGCTTAGAAACACATTTCAATTGGCTGCTTCAAATAGCTCTAGGGCTTAACTTCTCTTCATGACTCACTCTGTCTTTCAAATCCTCTGAATCAGTTCCTTCAAGTTGCAAACTTTGGCTCAACCAACATCTACTGTGACTGTTCTATTCTAGTGACTATATTAGATGTGTAAATCTAGATGAAACCCTGCTCTCTTACTCTTACCCTCTGAAGGGAATGGCCTTGAAATTTGAATAATTTCTGCATCATGCTCAAGTGCTAGGAGAGCCAGTTCAAAAGAACGAAGAGGTCACCCAGTAACCACACTTGAATGTTGGGCTCTATCATTTACTTACACAGGCTGTGCCATTTCCCTAGTAAATGTTTTGCGTCCCATTACAGTCTTACAGTTCCCTCCTCTGTAAGACCAGACATCTCACATGCCTTATTGCATGATTGTGAGGACTCAATGAGATGACCTAAACTTCTTATCCTGGCGCTCAGTATATAGGCATTTGCCATTTATGCTCAATGACTCTTATTATAATTATATAATAGTTGTGATTTATCGAAGAACATTTATGTATTAGAAAACTTGAAAGCTGGTAGGACTGCAGAAATCAAGTAGTTAAATAACAGATACCTCTATCAGCCAGGGCCCAATGAGACAGAAAACCTACCAGTTACTTAAACAAACAAAAAAAATTGATATAAAAAATTGTTAACTGGGTCTAAAGCTGTCGACCAAAATGACAAAAAGAAAAAAACTAAAGGTTGCAACTGCAGGAAGCATTTATCACCCTTAGGGATGAAGGTACACAAGAAAGAGACTAGAATGATTAAAACTTAAAAGCTTAGAGGGGATACCCAGAGCTGACAGACCTCAAAGGAGGAGACTCATCAGTCAGTCCTCTCTGAGTTCCAAGGAAAGGCTCCATAAGGATGGTTTTCAACTTCTAAGGAGGAGACATTGGCTGGTGGTTCTTGGGCTGGTGCACTGATGGGGTGCAATGAAACTCATTCTACATATGTTGGAAAAACTGAATATTGGATTCAGCTCTTGCTGTTGGAGGCCTGACACTGCTTTGGGGTAGATACCTTTTAATGGGGTTGCAGGATCAAATGGATGGTCTATTTTTCGCTTTTTGAGTATTTTCCATACTTTTTCCCACAGAGGCTATATTAGTTTGCCCCAAGTGCCCATCAACCCATAAATGGATTAATAAACTGTGGCATATGTATACTGTGGAATACTATTCAGCCATAAAAAGATGGAGACTTTATATTTTTTTGTATTTGCTTGGATGGAGCTGAAGAACATTCTCCTTAGTAAAGTATCACAAGAATGGAAAAGCAAGTATCCAATGTACTCAATACTAATATGAAACTAGTAGGTGAGTAAGTACATGCCCACACGAGAGAAAAACACTGTTAAACTCAAGTTGGGAGAAGAGGGAAGGTGAGAGCAGGGAGTCGGGAGCAGGGGTGGAATTGGGGTGCTCTTACCTACTAGGTACAATGTAAGGGTGCATGGCACAACTGCAATTTGGACTTTACCTGACAAATGAAAACCATGTAACCTAATTATACCCTCATATTAATCTGGAAAAAAAAAACAAAAACAAAAACAAAGAAAAAGAAGCTGGAGCCACACTCACAGGAGGAGGAGAGAAACAGTGCTACCTGCCTTCTTGGGTCTAGCGCTTTCAAGGACTGGCCTCATCTTTTTTTTTTTTTTTTTTTTTTTTTAAATTTAAATCATAGCAGTGTACATCAATGTGGTCATGGGGCACCATACCCTAGTTTCATAGACCGTTTGACACATTTTCATCACACTGGTTAACATAGCCCTCCTGGCATTTTCTTAGTTATTGTGCTATGACATTTACATTCCATATTTACTAAGTTTCACATATACCCTTATAAGATGCACCACAGGTGTAATCCCACCAATCCCCCTCCCTCTGCCCACCTCCCCCCTCCCTCCCCTCTTTTCCCCCCTTCCCCTTATTCTTAGGTTGTAACTGGGTTATAGCTTTCATGTGAAAGCCATAAATTCGTTTCATAGTAGGGCTGAGTACATTGGATACTTTTTCTTCCATTCTTGAGATACTTTACTAAGAAGAACATGTCCCAGCTCCGTCCATGTAAACATGAAAGAGGTAAAGTCTCCATCTTTCTTTAAGGCTGCATAATATTCCATGGTGTACATATATCACAATTTATTAATCCATTCGTGGAATGATGGGCACTTGGGCTTCTTCCATGACTTAGCAATTATGAATAGGGCTGCGATAAACATTCTGGTACAAATATCTTTGTTATGATGTGATTTTTGGTCTTCTGGGTATATACAGAGGAATTACCGGATTGAATGGCAGATCTATTTTTAGATCTCTAAGTGTTCTCCATATATCTTTCCAAAAGGAATGTATTAATTCGCATTCCCATCAGCAGTGCAGAAGTGTTCCCTTTTCTCCACATCCACGCCAACATCTCTGGTCTTCCGATTTTGTGATATAGGCTAGTCTCACTGGAGTTAAATGATATCTCAAAGTACTTTTGATTTGCATTTCTCTGATGATTAAAGATGATGAGCATTTTTTCATATGTCTGAAAGCTGTGAGCCTGTCTTCTTCAGAGAAGTTTCTCTTCAAATCCCTTGCCCAGCCTGCGATGGGATCCCTTGTTTTTTTCTTGCTAATGCGTTTGAGTTCTCTGTGGATTGTGGTTATTAAACCTTTGTCAGAGACATAACCTGCAAATATCTTCTCCCATTCTGAGGGCTGTTTTCTTGCTTTACTTACGGTGTTCTTGGCTGTGCAGAAGCTTTTTAGTTTGATCAAGTCCCAGTAATGTATTTTTGAAGCTGCTTCAATTGCCTGGGGTCTTTTCCTCATAAAATACTCGCCTA
>CAUYPK010079884.1:0-24973 GCA_963574355.1 Loris lydekkerianus | reverse complement strand
GGTCACTGCACAGCTCTTATGGAGGTCTGGGCAGTGCCAAGCCCAGGAGTTTGAGGTTGCTATGAGCTGTGATGTCACGGCACTCTACCCAGGGCAACAGCCCAAGGCTCCAGTGTGCCAAAACCGTCTCACTCTGCCCCTAAGGATTAAGGCTGTAAGGCAGCTCAGTCCCCACCTTTAGGCAGCTCAGTCCCCGCCTTTAGGCTGCTCAGTCACTAGGTTACTTTGTCCCGCCCGATCCTTGCTCTGGGAACCTAAGGGCGGAGCTTGCCTGGGTAGTTCTTTCACAATGGCTTCCTGCGCCCAGCTCAGTGGCTCAGTCTGGGGCCCCAGACAATGCCCAATGTTCTCCACATTCCTACTCAGGCTCTTTCCAAGGCAGTTCTACTGAGTGCCATATCCAAAAATACCAAAACAGTTCACAGGTAAGGCCTTTCCGATTTGGAGTCTCACTGCTGCTTGTACTTACAGTTATCGGCGTGATTAGGTCGATCGAATACATGCAGCCACTTGCCAGTTTTCCACTGTTTTTGTCCTCCTCCTTGGGTCCAGAAGTCCCTTGCTGGCTTTATGTATCCTCAAAGGGATGATTATAGGCAGATCCCACCAGCCAGAGATGCCTGGAGTCTTGTCTCCCCAGACTCACCGTGCCCAGTTGCCTAGAGCAGTGGTTCTCAACCTGTAGGTCACGGCCCCTTTGATGGTTGAACGACCCTTTTACAGGGGTCGCCTAAGACTATCCTGCATATCAGATATTTACATTATGATTCAAAATAGTAACAGAATTACTAGTTATGAAGTAGCAACAAAAAAAAATTTTATGGTTGGGGGTCACCACAACATGAGGAACTGTATTAAAGGGTCACAGCCTTAGGAAGGTTGAGAACCACTAGAATCTAGAGGGAATTTTAAGACAATTGTATTTTTTTTCTGGAGTAAATTTCATTAATCAGATAAGGGAACTTCAGAGAGAGGCCCTCCTGGTACTTCAGGGAAGAGAGGGGCTCAGAGAGGTGGGGGAAGGGGAAGGTCAGGGAGAGACTTTGCTTTGGAGGCTTATGTCTGAGCCTTCCAATCTCCTTTAATTCAAAGCACTCAGAAGGCAACAGCACCTGACTTTGAGGTCTGTTCTCTGCACCCCACCAATATTAAGCTGCACTATTCAAAATAGTGTGGCAATAGCCCAGGAAGAGACAGTAAAATTAGAAGAGAATACACAGGCAAATCTAATATGGAGGCATTTAATGCTGGGAAAAGGTGGCACGTTTCAACATTGAAGAAAGAATAAATGCAGTTTTTAGTGCATATGCAATGTTTAAATAAATTATCAAATTAATATCATCGTTACAATTAACTATCAATTTGAAAAAAAAAATGTAGTTAGATGCCCTCATTAGACAATATACAGAACAATTTCTACATGGATTAGAGATCCAGATTCCGTAACAACTATAGAAGTATTAACAGCAAATGCAGGAGACTTATTTTTCTAACCAAAGAGGGGAATTGGTGGAGATGGGAACAGGGATGGGATCCAGTCTTGACAATGAAAACACTTCTAAGCTACGCATAAGAAAATGGACATATTGGCTTGGTGCTCGTAGCTCAGTGGTTAGGGTGCCGGCCACATACACCAAGGCTGGTGGGTTTGCACCTGGCCTGGGCCTGCTAAACAACAATGACAACAACAACAACAACAAAAATAGCCAGATGTTGTAGTGGGTGCCTGTAGTCCCAGCTACTTGGGAGGCTGAGGTAAGAGAATCAGGTAAGCCCAAGAGTTTGAGGTTGCTGTGAGCTGTGACACCACAGCACTCTACTGAGGGTGAAACAGTGAGACTCTGTTTCAAAAAAAAAAAAAAAAGAAGGATTTTCCTCCCTCCGATTGCTTGCATTTTTATTGGCAATTGTTTTGATTTTTAAATTGTAGTTAGACAATGTAGGTCATTTTATTTTTTGAATTTTTTTGAGTTTTTAGCGCATACGCAATGTTTAAAAAATAAATGTAAGGATCAGTAAAATGAAATAAATTCTAGTACACTTGAAAATTGAATATATGACAAAGTTAGCAGTTGGATCCCATTCCCCAGAGCAGTCATGGTTCTCAGCATGGTGCTGGACTCACCGCCTGTCTATGAAGAAGACAGAAAAGTTGGGTCCCCAACTTCCCAACAGAACAGCCAAGGAGAATGAGCAGCTGCATGGTGGAGAACCAAGGACCAGTGAGTATCCGTGAGAGGGGGAAGAAACTGTCCAACTCGCTGAGAAAAGAATGAGACTGTTTTCCTTCGGTCTAGCAATTAGGATGCGATTTGTAACTTTAGTAAAAGCAGTTTTAAGGAGCAGTGGAAACAGGAAGAGATCGCTTTGGGTGGTAGAGAAATAAGAGATGGTGAAATGATACATTGAAAGAGAGTCAATATTTCAGCACGTTTAGGTGAGAAAAGGGAAAGGAATGGAGAGAGAGGGGGGCAGGTGCTGTCACAAAGGTGGGAGAGGTTTGGCCGCATTTATCTACCTGTTGGAAGAAAAGCAACTGTTCAGAGACAGACTGCAGGTGTCACAAAGGAGAGCTTGCCACAGACGGTGGCCACAGGTCCTCAGGTGTGCTGTGATCCCAGCCTGATTCCCTTGGTGGCCTGTTTTACTTCCCAAAGCACCCTGAGTAGACAGCCAATCAGACAGCCTCCCTCCCTGTGGAACATCCTCCTGCAGAGAGAAGGGTCCAAACCTCAAGTGACACAGTGGCCTTAAACAAGAAGAGGGTCATCTCATCTTCCAAGACACAAAAGAGGAAATGGCAGGAGTGAAGCCCTCAGTATAGGATGCCCCAGACTCCCAGATGCCTTGGTCCGCTCAGCACTTGGCTCGGTGGGGAGGGAATGGGCTGAGGACGCTCCATCTCTAATACCCTTTGACACCTGTCAAGAGCTCCCCCAGGGTCAGACTGGAGGTCTCCCTGCCCCCTCCCCATCAGGTGTTTGGGAAGGCGACTGAGGGGAGAATGTGCTGTCGGTATCCACCTTGCCAGAGAACAAAGATCACAGTTAATTTTCTGAAATACGAAAAGTTAATCATCATACCAGGAAGATTAATTCCCAAGCAAGAGAGTTGTGGCTTGACAAGAAGGTGGCAGAAGAGGAATTGACAAGAACAGGGACAGACTTGACATAAAATTTATCCCTAGGGCTCAGGGGCAGGGACGTCAGACTTATCCTGGTTCTCAGCACCTTTGATGAGAATGCCTGAGGTCAACGTTTTGCCGTCAGTACTAAAGACCAGCTAATGCTGACAATGAAAACACTGAGCAAATCTCCAAAGGAACATAGCTGGTGTAGAGGGTACAGGGCTAGAGACCCTGGCCCCACAGGATAGGGATGGAGGTGCTTGGAAGGATTGAAGAGCAGAAAGGTTAGGGCTGGAAGCAGAGCTCCCAGGTGTAGACAGCCTGTCAGGTAAGGGGGGAGAAGTGACGGGAAAGGGATGGATAGGAGGGTTCAACTAAGAGAGAAACTAGAGACAAGTACATTTGCGTGCTAATTGAAAGGGCCAGAGAGAGGGACGTTGCGGTGTAGAAGAGGGGGGCAAGGTGGACGTCACTGCAGTGAGCTGCCCAGGGAAGGAGGCAGGAAGACTGAGCACACTCAATCCTGCATCCCTTCAATGGTGCGGCCAACCTGGCCATGTGGCTTTAGCTGCCTCTGGAAATGTCCTAGCTCCTAAGGTCATCTCTGAGCCCACGGCCCTGTTTGCTCATCCAGTCCCTTCCAGATCTGGCTTCACTTGGCCCTGCAGGAGGCCACTGGGGGTCCCAACACAAAACCCTCCCCCTCTGTGTGGTGGCCCCTGGATCTGGGTTGTGGCCGAGCCTGCTGGGCCCTTCCAGAGGCAAACTCAGTCCTCTAAGTTGCGAGGGAACACACATGGACCTGCTTGAAACAGCCCTGAAACCTCACCGTCTCCTGACTGCTGGTCCTGAGCCTGCCATGGCTCCCTGCTGCCCACACAACACTGCTTCCAAGTGCCGCCTGAAGTGGGAAATGGAGGGCTTGGGGACCTGCCAAAAGACCCAGGAGCACAGCCACCATCTATGTGTCTGTACTCTCAGCTTGGGGCTTGTCTCAACCTGTTGCATGGCCTGCTGGTGAAGATGATTCTAGGTGAATTATTTCTTTATGAAGTGAATTAAATTTTTGCCAAATCTCTCCTTTTATTTTTTTTTCCCGGTGTACTATGCCTTTTCTAATGTGTCACCATGTTTTACTAATAGATTATTCCAAGGCCCAGACTAGTTACTACAAACTATAAATGGCAAATTGAAAAAAAGTCCTTCACAGTTAAATGTCCGTCTCGTTGTGCTGGGATTTCTTTGATCAAAGGACCCAAAGCTTCATGAGCTCTGGGAAAGCTCACCTGGTAACCACCCGGTGCGTTGAAAACTTTCCTACGCAAGTCCCAGGAAAGGGGGCTGCCCCGTCCCTCTGGCTGCAGACTCTGTCCCGTCTTGCCCTGCTCCTGCCACGGGCCCCATTGTCTCACATGCTGTGACTCACAGGACGTGCGCTGCAGAGACCCCCACAGTGCACGTGTTTGGTGCCAGGCGCTCCTGTGAGCAGATGACTCTGTCTGTTCTCCTGAGCAAGCTGTGGGGGGCGCTGCACTTTGTGATCTCTTAACTTCAAGGGAGTCATACGTGCTTGCAGATGTAACAGCCTCTGCAGAGGCCTCGGAGGTGCTGTCAGAGGTGTGAGTACAGGCCACAGTTTCATATCCGTCCTCTCGGCTCAGGCAGTGGGGAGCTCCAGAAGAGGAACAGCTGGGCTAGAGGCTTAGAGTTCCTCAAACACAGGCCGCTCCCGTCCCGCCTTCCACCCTTGGCAGGGGCCAGGGATGCTGTTTGCACTTTTCCACACTCAACAGTGAGGAACCTGATATCAGTTTACAGCATGGATTTCTGACAGAGCCGAAGCTGCTCTGCATGGTTATTAGGACATATGAGGAAGTCACCCCGGCCATAGGTCCGAACATGAGTGAAACTTTTGATTTTTTCTTCCCTTCCTCCTTTCCTCTCCCTCCTCCCTCCCTTCTTTTTTCTTTCTTTTTTCATTAGCACATAAACATCCTGAGCACAGGGACACTGACCTTTTTTGCCCAACTCTTAGAATCCACATCTGACATCCGATAAGGGCTTGGAATATAAGCTTAGACTACAAGCCTTTATTGGATTGGTTTGTTGACTGACATTTCAAAATTGATACCGAAACATTCAAGCTAGGAAAGGTAATAGAAATTTTGTTGCCTTTTTTCCTCCTGAGTCTCCCATATACTCCCTCTATGCTGTCAGGAGAACAGCCTCTCTAAGCTGCCAGCCCCAGGGTTACCTGCTCCATGTTGCACTTCCTCATCAGCCCTGTAAAACTCGCTGACATCAGAGCATCATCACCTGCGTCTTTGTAGGCCATGAAACCAGGATTTAGAGGGTAAGTAATGTTTCCAGGTTCTCCTGCCAGGAGGTGGATGAGCAGGGATTTGAACCCAGGTCCTACTGGCTGCAGTCTGTATCTATCCCTAGATTTCTGCCAACAGGTGAGACCTACCACCCTTGTGAGGATCTGAGAAAAATGGCTTTTCATGAAGATTTCAGCAGGGGCAATGCAGGAGTTCCGCATCCAGGTTCCAGGACCCTGATAGTCAGTGACAAGGAAACTCATGGGGGTGGTCAGCTCAGCGCAGATGACACCCACATCTCACGGAGAGACCCACAGTGTCCTGAGTGTCCTGAGTGTCAGGACCCTGCCCAGCTCCCCACAGGGGTGGCAGTTATTCTGGGAGTGCTCCCCTGGTAGGCTTAGCAACCCCAGGTCACATGGACCAGGGTCACCCTCACCCTGACAGGAGTGCAGACCCCCCGCTCCCGGGAACTGAGCACCCACGTGGTCCCTCCGACCCAGCTGGCAAGAGGTGAGGGATAGATGTGCCCAGCTCCAGCAAACACCACACCCCCTTAGGATAGGCAGTCTCTGTGTCTCTTAGTTCAACTCAGACAAGGACGACATTTTAAAAATACATATTATAATATGTGTTTTCATCTTTTGTCAAAGACAAAAAATACATTTACATACAATACTCCACACACACACACATCTACTGAACCCAGAGAGTTCTTTGCTCAGGATAACAAAAGACTAACGGCATCCAGCCAGGCCAGGAGCAAACACTGGGCACTAAGGCCAGAATTCCTCTTCCTCCACCCTGGCCTGGTTGAAGTAATGACAGTTCTGTGGCTGATGGCTTGAGACCCTGGCAGCAGGGACATTAGCTTAGCTTTTGGAATTTTTGCATCTTGCAGGAAGCTTCAGGGGCTGCTCAGGTGACTGTTCAAACAGTTTGGCTCAGACAGGCATTTCTAATGAGCTTTGTAAGGTCTATTGCTGGTGTTGACTCAGTTGTCACTCAGGCTATGCTGGGAAAACTAGGCCTGCGTACTCTGCCTGGGCGTCCAGGCTGGCTAAAGGGTGTCACAGATTATTTTGAATGAATGACCCCAACTTGTTGGTTTTTATACACCTACATTTCAAGTACCAATAATAATACTGATGATTCCAATACTTTCTTATAAAAATCTTAATATTGAAGACCATCCTGATTTTTGTACATTGTGTGTATATTTCAGCAGATTGTACAGACTCTAGAAAATCTATCACTTTGATTTTGGAAGCTGACAGATAATTGCTGATCTTTCTTTCACTATGTGTATTCTTAAAGGTTCAGGAAAAACATATTTAGGTTGCAAATATATTTCTACTCAGTCCTAGCCAGGGCCCAAATCCTGACTGTGCTCCAAACCAAATTTTTAATGTAGAGATAGATCAGTTTGTTGACATTTACTAACGTGTTTGAGAAAACCTCTCCTTCCTCCACTAAAAGACCAGCGAGCACCAAGGGAAAGTGGGCTCCTGAGCTGGCTCCTTGCCTGGCTAGAGCATGATGCTGTCTGTACCTTCTTTTGTTTAGCCAAAGGAGCTTAATTTTTTCCATCAATAACAATATACAATGAAACCTCATCTGTTTAGAGGATGGTAAACATGAACTTGGAATTCAATTATGTGTTATAGTTATTAATCATCTAATTAATTGGCTGAAGAATAGCGTTGCCTAGAGCAGTGTAAATTATTTTGACCCAACAGTATGTGATTAATCAGATTTTCCAAATCAACTAATGGAAAAATAAATAAACGTGTGCAAGGTTCTATATAGGGCTTCTATAGGGGGGCAGTAGATGATTAAAACCTGCCCTTGAGTTCATGGCACCTACGATCTAGTTGGGAAATAAGGTCTGAGCCAGGTAGCAGGTCCCCGCTGGGATCCAGGATCCCTTCTCTTTCCCCACTGCTCTTTATTCAAACACACGCACACAATAGGAACCACCTCCAGTCATTTTCAAAGCAGCTGTGAGTCTATATGTCTATATCGTCTCTATGTGCACAGGGACATGGATGTGGAGAAACACACAAGAGGAGACATGTGTATTCTCAGTGCAAAATAAAACTAACCATTCAGCACGTCCTAGAATCCATGTGGGGTCTTTGCAAATCTGGTGTGGACAGGACAGGATGGAAGACATCGCTGAAACCCTTGTGTCCATAAATAGACAGACCAGGGAGGGAAGCCCGGCTGGGCCATGAGCCCATTCGCACTGAGGAGCTTCCTCTCTTGACTTCGCCTGGCAGAGGCTCTAAATCGGGCTTGCTCCTGAGGGGTCAACCTTTCCAGGCAGGGCTCCAGGAGTGTGCATGTGTGGTGTGTGTGTGCAGATGTGTGCACGTGCAAAGGGTGTAAGCATCCCCCCTGAAGCTCCACCAGCATGTCTCCCGGGGCATGGGACTGGGGTTCTGGAGGAGATGAAGCTCCTGGACCCTCCATGGATGCCCATCTATTACCCCCAGGTCACCTCAACCCCTGGGTTTCTAGATTTCCAAGTTTGTAAACAACTTCCAAATCTGGGTTGCCAAATCAAATGCAAGATGTCCATTTAAATTTGAATTTCAGATAAACAACAAAAAATTTTCAGTAAAAGTTTGTCCCAAATACCCCCTTGGGACATACTTATACTAAACAATTCCGTTTATGTGAAATTTAGATTTTTTTGGACATCTTCATTTTGTTTGTTTCCCTGTTCTTTTGTTTTCTAAACTTTGCATCCCTGAATGACCGATACGACAGACTGGCCCCCTCAGCAAGGCCTGGGGACTAACAGTGTGGGGCCTTGGGACCACCTGCCTGATTTCTAGCCCTGACACCACCATTTACAAGCCACAGAATCCTGGGCAGGTCACTTATTGTCTCTGAGCCTCTGTTTCTTCACCTGTGAAACAGGGATAATAACGGCACTCCAGGCTGGGTGCCAGTAGCTCAGTGAGTAGGGTGCCAGCCACATACACAGGAGCTGGTGGGTTCAAATCCAGCCTGGGCCTGCCAAACAACAATGACAACTCCAACCAAAAAAACAGTGAGGTGTTGTGGTGGACATCTCTAGTCCCAGCTACTTGGGATTCTGAGGCAAGAGAATTGCTTAAGCCCAAGAGTTTGAGCTTGCTGTGACCTGTGATGCCATGGCACTCTATCCAGGGTGAGTAGAGACTCTGTCTCTACATATATATATATACATATATATGTATATAAAATAATGGCACTCCCTGGCATTTTTATTGATTCAAATACCTCTAGCAGAAGAGGAGGGTTGGCACCCCCAGGCCGGGTGGGGCTGGTGCTCATTCTGGTGAAGAGTAACAAGGACAGACCTGAACCACTGGGCCAAAGTGAGTCACCACTTTCACCTCTTTTCTGCCTCATGGAGATGCATTTTCAAATGAATGTCAAGACAGCATAACCAACACGGGGGCTTATTATTATTATTATTTTTTTAAATAGAGTTCACACATTCTAATATAAACACATAAAATCTTCGGACAAGTTGGCAGAACTGCAGCCCCCAAACAGCAAACCTGTTAATGGGAAAGTAGCAGGTACACGCTCATCACATCCGTTAGTCCCCTCCTGCTTCTGCTGGTTAGCTGGCAGCCACCCTGGAAATCGTGAAAGTGACTGACACATCTATTTTCACATGATTGTCTGCCAAGAATAAGACCAGACTGAGACAAGTGGGTTACTGCACTGCAGGACTCAGTGTCCAGTATGAGGAGAGAATCAGTGGCGGGGGAAGAGGTGAAGCCTCCCAGCTTCTTCTTGGCCCACTGCGTCAACTGGACCCCTCTTTTCCAGACGTGACTGTCCCTTGGGGATAGATTTTATTGCAAGTTCCCACCAGATCTATATACGTGTTTACCGATTCTACTGTCTCTGCTGTTCCTCCTTCCCCAACACACACTTACGTCCGAAGGCCGGTTTTAGCAGGTGTCCAGGGCAACGTGACTCAGAAAGAGGGTTGTGATTCACCTGCGTGATGCTTACGAATCAGGAATGGGCAGAGACACTGGATTCAATCACTTTGTGACAATTTCTTGATTGTCCCTCTAGCATCTAGGGATGATGTGCCAGGTGGCCACACAAATGAACCAGACAGACAAGGTCCCTGTCCTGGGAGCTCACGTTCTAGTGGGCCAGAAAGAAAAAAGCAGGGAAGGGATCAAAGGAAGTAACATAGTTTCACATTTATATTTTCCTGGGGAAGCCACTTAGGGAGGGGTGGGCAGGGAGGTGGTGGCTTGTGCTTTAGATCAGCCCTAGAGATGTTCCCTCACTCGCCGGGAGCAGAGCTCAGAATCCTGTGTTCTCCACACCTGACCTTCTCCCCAAAACAAAATGATGAAAGGAAGACGAGTTACTGACCAGTAACTGCCGCGCAGTTTGGAAAACTGACCTGCAGCCTGCACATCGGGGAGGGGCTGGTCCAGACTCATGGTCCAGAGTGACCACAGCTGCCACCTGTTTCCTGCCCATCAGTATTTAAGAGACATTCTCGTCATTTAGTTAAATGTTGTGTTTGCTTGAATCATGTTGAGAACATGAATTGGATAGTATCTCAAAGACTACTCTTTTCTGGAAGAAAGGTTATGTCAGACCAGGTGAGCCCTCTGGGTCTTCCACAGCCTGGTGATGCCCTCACAGGCGGAGCTCCAGGCCCATTCCAGGAAGGCAGAGAGAGGAGGGTAGGCCAGACGGAGGCCATCTGTCGGCTCGGGGCCTGCAGAGCTGGGAGACCCGGCAGACTCTTCCTCCTTGGCTAAGGAAAGGTTCTCTGCCATGGCCTTTCTGTGGCTGACCGTGCCAGGAGCCCACACAGGCTGGGGGTGTGTGTGACTCAGCCTGTCTAGGGTAGGGGTGGGCTGCTGGTCACCACCTTCCCGGCCTGTGGCAGGGCAGCTCTCCCTGTGCTGGGCTGACTGAGGGGCACCTCTCCCACCTCCCACCGTCTGGTTCCTCTTTCCTCCCCCGCTCAGTTGCTAATCTCTGCTCTGGCTGTACTGCCGGGAAGTGAAATTGGAGTTGAGGGGAACCTCCTCAAAGAATGAATTAGGGCCACCTAGTTTGCCCTTCTGGACAAGTGGGGCCATTCTGGAACCCTGAGGACTTTGAAGTGCCCCAGGCATTCCACCACTTACCTAGGAATCGCATTGACACAAAAATCCAGATTTGGATCCCTTTTCTTGATTTCCTTCTTTTTATCAAGCATTATGTTTTAATCGTACGTAACTCTTGAAGATACATATTCGTTTTTACATGTGAGTGACCACCACGTGCTGACCGTGCAGGATTTTACACTGGGTGTTTTCGAGCTCCCGCCTGTTGCATTTCCCGTTCAGCAGTGGGCCACACCCAGCACCGTGTGCTGTGACTGAGAAGCCATGACGAAGACTCCTGAGGGTGTTTAATCCTGCCACAGTAGAATCCTGAGTAGGATTCTGGAATATCCAGTCTTGGATCTACAGATGAGTCCTGGGGAAGACTTCAAGGCAAAGAGATGGAGAAGACTAGTAGGGAAGGTCGAGGTCTCCACGGGGACTGGCCGCCTGTGATGAACGGTCTGCATTTGCCAGTAGCCCTGAGCTCCTAGGACCTTAGAGCCTTTCTCATGCCCTACTTACGTGTCCTTCTAAAACTTGCATCACTTACAGCTTTTTCAGGATAAACAACCATGCCAGGAAACAGGTATTAGGGTAATTAGATATGTTTGCATTTCCCTCACTTTTTTTTCCGTTTTTAATTTTTTTAGAGATAGGGTCTTGCCATGTTGTCCAGCCTGGACTTGAACTCCTGGTCTTAAGTTATCTCTCCTCCCATCTCAGCCTCTCAAGTCTCTGGGACTCCAGCACGTGCACTGCGCCTGGCTTATTTTATGTCTCCTTTTTAATGTTGAAAACATTGTTGACATCAGTTGATTAAAGTGATCCAGAGATCCTAACACACGTGGGAAGGTGCTACTCCGCCACTCTTTTGCCCATGTCAAGGGTCTTTACTTGTGAATGAGCCTCAGAAAGCATCATGCTTAGGGTCAGCCTTGGCAGCCCCTTTGTGGGAGCTGGGTGACTTTCTGGGTCAGAATTATTCACCTGAAAAATAAGAGTCCGAGTTGGCTCCGTAGGGAGATGTGACTAAAGTGAATAACGAAGTTAAAGCGGGCCGCAGAGGCTCCAGAGCCAAGCAGCCGCGGGCGCCAGCGAGTGACTCACTTTGTCTGGTCTGTTCCGATAAATGTTGCTCATTGTTGAATACCTTTTACTTGTAGGGCTGAGCTCCTTTTCTCTAAATAGTTGAGACGTGCGTTGTCAGTTGGAAAAGAAAGGCTTAATGAATGGAAGTACTGTAGCCTGGCTCCACGTTCGTAAATACGATGATATCTTTTGCTTCTAATCGGGTTGACAGAAAGAAAGAAAATCTCGGGTGAACTTCTGGACAGGGGCAGAGATTGTGAAGGCCATGGTGCTCTTGTCCTGCTGAGTCACAGTTGAGTCTGCTCTTCAGTGTTCCTCTCCCCCTGCTGCGGCCGCCACGTGCAGTATCCGTTCCAGATGTTTGTTGTGGGATTGTGTCGAATGGCTTTCTAGACATGTCCCCTGGAAGGACAGTGTGAACACTCCAAAGCCCTCTCTGCTGGCAGGTGGCAAAAGAGACCAGGTTCATGTGTTCCAGGAAGAAAGGAAGGAAGGAGGGAGGGAGGGAGGGAAGGAAGGAAGGAAGGAAGGAAGGAAGGAAGGAAGGAAGGAAGGAAGGAAGGAAGGACGCCCTTGGAGGACAGTTTCTCTGACCCATTTGACCATGTTTTTGGCACCAGGGAGGAGAATTTTGTGAATTCCAGAGTCAGAAGACATAGGTGGAATAAGGACCAGGACATGTGAGAGAAAAAGGGAATCAGGTCTGCAGGGCACACGGGGGGGATGTGAACACCACGGTGGGCACACAGGGGGGACGTGAACACCACGGTGGGCACACAGGGGGGACGTGAACACCACGGTGGGCACACGGGGGGGACGTGAACACCACGGTGGGCACACGGGGGGGACGTGAGCACCACGGTGGGCACACGGGGGGGGACGTGAACACCACGGTGGGCACACGGGGGGATGTTTACACCACACCGAAAGAAAAAGCCTTGAGACAAAGGCCACCCCTTACTCAGGGTCTCTCTGCCTCCCTGCCTCTCTTTCTCACTCACTCTCTCTTTTTTCTGGATGAGTATAGCTTTATAAAATTTTCAAAATTCTGCCTCCATTTATTGGGGTTTTTTTATTTTCTCCAGGTCAAAGTTTCTCAAAAAATTCTGAAACATTGTGTGACCATGATGTAGGCATTTAGTACAGTTCTGAACCACTTGTCTCTACAAGCACTATACAGCTCGTCCTTAAACGTGAGCGCACAAAGGTTTTCAGGCTGCATTTTAATAGAAATGAAAGACATTTCTATTCTAGGCAATTAAAGACAAGAAGGACCCTGTCTTTGGAAGATTGGGATATTTCTGCATAATTTTAATGTATATCAATATTTACTAATTGGGTTTAAGGTTCTTTCCCTCTTATTATAACATCTCAAAGTCAACTTTATAAATGTACACTTTCTCTTTCTCCTTTTTAAGCAAAATAATTTCAACCAGCTGAATAACAAAGGGTCTTCACTTGCCATGCTTTTCAAAGTCTAGATTTCATTAGGTACAAAAGAGAAAGCTTTGGACCAATCTTTTGCGCCCCTTATATTTTTTGTATTTATCATGGAAATCTTAGAATTCTAGGGCTGGATGAAGTCCTAGAGAAACTCTTTTCATATCTGAGCACACCAGGACCCAGTGAACAGAAGTACTTCCCCAAGCCCTGTGAAAATGCATGGCAAAGCTGAGATTAGAGCGTGGGCCTCAATTAGCCAACTCGGGTTTTATTTTGCCAGAACCATGTCCTGGACTTTACCCATTGAGAAACTCATGCTTGGGGCTTTGTGCCCATAGCTCAAGCCACTAAGGCGCCAGCCACATACACCAGAGCTGGTGGGTTCAAATCCAGCCTGGGCCTGCCAAACAACAACAACTACAACCAAAAAATAACTGGGCATTGTGGTGGGCACCAGTAATCCCAGCTGCTTAGGAGGCTGAGGCAAGAGAATTGTTTAAGCCCAAGAGTTGGAGGTTGCTGTGAGCTATGATGCCACAGCACTCTACCCAGAATGACAACTTGAGGCTCTGCCTCAAAAAAAAAAAAAAAAGAAAAAAAAGAAAAAGAAACTCATGCTTGGTTTTAACAACAACAACAAAATAAGGTTACTAAAATTTTTCAACTCTACTCCTGATGGTCTCCATTATTCCAGTAGGAAAGAAAAAAAAAGTTTCCTTTATCAAACCCCTCCATATACACAGAAGTTACATTGGGTTATTTCATTTCCCGTCCTATTGTTAGATCTAGTTTAATTAGATTTAAATATGCATTAGGTATAACATTTTCTTCTTGATTGAAATACTTTACCGTAAAATTTTGGGGTCCTCTTGAGAAGTTAGATAATGTTAAGCTTAACATTTAAAAAAAATAAACACTTGAAACTTTTAAGACTTTCTACTAGATATTGGCTTCCTTTAGTTATGCTCCTGGAAAAAAGTTGTTTCTGAGTCATCCTGTTACTATGTCATCATGTATAAAGATTGTTTTGGGTGTGTTGTTTCACCATACACATGACATTTTTGCCCCTTTCAGTGTCATCCTGAACGAGTGGTTTTCTCAGGAAAACAATAATTCACTCTTTATGTTTCCTGAGCCAAGACCAGGTCATCCTGAGCTCCTGATCCAGCAAAGTCTTGGAAAACTCACTCATCACCATGGATGCATTAGGGGAAATGTGTCCAGGCTGAGTCCTTTTTCCATGTTCTCAACTTCTTTTCTGCAAAACACATTCTGCAAGGTGGGGGAAGAGGAGGCTGTAGCAAGCCTGGAACACAGGAAGGCAATGGGGAGGTCAGAAGGGCAAGTCCCTGGCTCGCAACAGAAGTGCATCCTCTAGGCACAAAAGCATCCTTAACAGACACTCTGAGGGTGCCTCGGATTTCACACAGATGAATAGCGATTCAAAGTCAGTTACAGAACAGCAGAAAATAACCACTGTGAGTGAAAGTCAGCAATAACAGAAAACACAAGACTTAGGTCTCCAAGTTCCTTAATTACTGGCATTATCAAGTGCAGACTACAAAATAACCATTTTAATTTGAAGAGATGAAAGCTAGAATGAAAATGACCAGAAAGGATGGATAAGGGAGATGGGAGGATTTTGGTCAAAGGGTGTGAACTTGTAATTACAAGATGAATGCATTCTGGAGAACTGATTACAACGTGGAAACTATAGTTAATAGTAGTGTATGGTAGACTTGAAAGTTGCTAAAAGGGTCAATCCTACACTGTTTACACCACACACAAAAATACAAAGTGATTGACACGATAATTATGGTGGTCACTTCACAATGTATACATATTTCAAAACATCTCAGTGTACACCTTAAATATATATAATTTTATTTGTCAAAAAAGAAATAAGGACTATTTTAAAATTTTAAAAGTGACCAGAAATATCAGACAATCAATATTTTCAGGGAAATATTTTATTTTATTTTATTATTTACTTATTCATTTATTTTGAGACAGAGCCTCAAGTTGTCAGCCTGGGTAGAGTGCCGTGGCATCACAGCTCACGGCAACCTCCAACTCCTAGGCTCAAGTGATTCTCCTGCCTCTGCCTCCCAAGTAGCTAGGACCACAGGTGCCTGCCACAATGCCCGGCTATTTTTTGGTTGCAGCCATTATTGTTTGGCGGGCCTGAGCTGGATTTGAATCCGCCAGCTCAGGTGTATGTGGCTGGCACCTTAGCCACTTGAGCCACAGGTGCAGAGCCTCAGGGAAATATTTTAAATAATCAAGTCAAGCCTTTACAAATGAAAATTGTCATTAATGGAATGAAAAACTTGATGGATGAGTTACAAGTATGTTAAATATAGTTGAAGAAAGAACTGAAAAGTAGATTTAAAGAAATAAGCCAAAATTTAGTACAGAGAAATAAGAAGAGAGAAAACATGAAAGGGAAGAGAAAAAATACAAAATAAGAAGCCAAAAAATATAATTTGTGTCTAACTGGAGTCACAGAGCATGAAAATATTTGAAAAGAGAATGGTTCAGAATTTGCCAGAGGCGGGGCCCATAGCACAGTGGTTATGGCACTGGCCACAGACACCGAGGGTGATGGGTTTGAACCCAGCCTAGGCCAGCTAAACAACAATGACAACTGCAACAAAAAAATAGCCGGGCATTGTGGCGGGTGCCTGTAGTCCCAGCTACTTGGGAGGCTGAGTCAAGAGAATCACTTAGCCCAAGAGTTGGAGGTTGCTGTGAGCTGTGACACCACAGCACTCTACCAAGGGCAACATAGTGAGACTCTGTCAAAAAAAAAAAAAAAGAACTTGCCAGAATGGATGAGAGTATGAATCCGCAATTACAGAAAATACAATGAACCCCAAGTTGCTTAAATTAAAAATATCCACATCATGTAAGAGTATAGTGAAATTATAGAAAATACAACAAAAAGGAAATGGTCTTAGAAACAGCCAAAGAGAAGAAATAGATCCCTACAGGTGAAAATCGGGTTTGTAATTGACTTATTATTATCGACAATGAAATATAGAAAAGTAAAATGATACCTTCACAAGGGCTGATTTAGAATTGTCAACTCAGAAAACTAACATTTAAAAGCAATGGCAAATTGAAGATAATTTAATGAACAAAAATGCTTTTACTGCCTAGAGGCTTTAACCAGGACTCCTAAACAGGTTCTCTAGGAAGGGGAAATGATTCCAGAGGAAAGTCTGATCCTGAAGACAAAGAGAGTAAAATAATTTTCACACAATGAGCGTATTTTAAAATTACCATATAAAATAATATTGACAATAATAATTTAAACAACCGAGTCCTGGAATGCAATAGCAGGTAAATCTGGAGATTGAACAATTGTTTGGGAGTGATCAAGATATGGGTTAACTTTAGATACAAGGTTCAGTAAACCTGAATTCCAAAAGTAAACCACCAAAAAATAAGTAGATGAATAGATAATAGAGACTATCACTTTCAAACTAATAGAGGACAAAATGGAATGATAATAACAAGCATAATAGAAGAAAAGGAACAACAGATCACCTTATTCAAAGAGAAGAAAAAAATATACGGAATTAACAGGGTAAATAGAAACCATAATGTAAGGAGAGATGGAAAAGCAGGTCCTAATATAGAATAATTACAATAGATAAAAATGAACTAAACTTTTTACTCAAAACACAGAGTATCAGTTTAGATTAAGGAAAAAGTCCACTATGTCAATTGAAATGTGCTATGTCTTGGGACACGAGGAGACTGGAGGTTAAAAATAAAACTAAGGATACTAGAAAAATAGTAAAGAAAGCTGCGGCAGCTATAATAATACCAGATAAAATAAATGATTAGGAAAAAGAACAGTTACTACATGTTTTTGAAATAATTTCAAATTTGTGTGATCTTAATTAGTTTTAAGATACATAAAGCAAAAATTGATAAAAAAACTGTAGAGAGAAAGTAACATATCTTTGCCAGGGTAGAAGATTTCGACATACCTTTCTCAATTAATCTTATGTCAAACAGACAAAAATATTACTATAGGTATAGAAGATATGTCCAACATTATTTGGCAAACTCAGTTTAGTAGACATTCAGATACCAGTATTCAACAATGGGAAAACACACATTCTTCTAACACACAGATGGAGTATTCAACAAAACTGAGCATACAGTAGATCATAAAAAAAATTCAAAACTTAAAACACATACACACATAGTAAAGATCATGCTTTTTTTTTTTTTTTTTTTGCAGTTTCTGGCTGAGGCTGGATTTGAACCCGCCACCTCCAGCATATGGGGCTGGCGCCCTACCCCTTTGAGACACAGGCGCTGCCCTCAGATGCGTTAAGATGTTGACATGTGTGATGAATTTATAAGTGAGGGAGTGTTTTATGCAGTGTTTTTTGTATCTACTTGGCCACACAATTTGCTATAAGGAATAACTCCTGGGACTAGTATTCTGTGGAACACAGTTTGAGAAACACCACTGCCTAGCAACCCCAGGGCATACTTTACATAAACCTTGTTCTTTTTATTAACCTATTTAACTTCCTAGAGCAACTGAAAGCCTGGATATCACATCTCCCAGAAAACATTCTAATAGAACTGTGACTTGATCTCTTGATGCGAGTACTAAGATTAAATCTTTCACAGCACATGGCAATGAATAAGAAGGAATCGATTTGGCAGAAAGAACACATTTGAAGACGGGGATATTTGTGTTTTTATGTGATCCTAAAAAAAATATATATATATATATATATATATATGAGCTCTTCTGTTATCCTTGTCAAATCTCTGAGACCTGCTACAGAATTCTTTAAACTATTGCTCAAACTTGTCAGGATAGCTGTGACGCTCCTGGGGTTGACCTTCATCCAAAAAGTCTCACTTTCTAGACAGTGAAGAGACCTGAATTCCTTTCCAGATCAGTGAGGCTTGGCGATGACTTGGCGATGAATCACTGTGGGTGAAGAGTTAGTCCATATGCCGCCCAGAGCAGTGGACATTTCTGCCCCTCTGCGGCTCTTGGCCATGGAGCTCCTCTTTGCACTGAAACAATTCACTCGTCCTGCTTTGTCAGGGGTTTACCTGTGCCGTGTTCATGAGCACTCAGAATGGATTAGAGTGATGAATAAGCAGTAAACCCACTCTGGGGCTGGGAGAGTGATTCTTTCATTCTAAAACATGAAGTAAGATTATGTATTACGACTTCACTTCAAAGTATTTTCATACACTTGGGAAGACACACATGTAACTCAGTGTAGTGATTTTAAAAATGTGTCTAAACATTCTTCCTACTCTTCCCTTCAAGAGATGGAGCTTAATTCTCCTTCCCCAAAGTGTGGTGGACTTAGCCACTTCTAATGAATGGAAGATGGCAGAAGTTGTGGGATTCTGAGATTAGTTATAAAGTTGCTGTGAGCTCTTTCTTGCTCCTGGATCACTTACTCTGGGGGAACCCACACCAGGAGTAGAACTATGGAGAAGTCCACATGGCAAGAAATTTAACCCCCCTGAATCTGCCACAGGGGCAAGCTTGGAAGTGGACCCTCCTGCCCCAGTCAGCTCTCCGGGAGGACTTAATGAGAACCTCATGAAAGATCATCAGCCACAACCACCTGCACTTCTGACCCTCCGAAACTGTATGGGTTAATGATTGCTTGTTGGGGGCTGGACATGGTAGCTCATGCCTATAATCCTAGCACTATGGGAGGCTGGGACGGTTGGATTGTCTGAGCTCAGAGGTTTGAGACCAGCCTGAGCCAGAGCGAGAACCTATCTCTAAAAATAGCCGAGTGTTGTGGTGGGCACCTATAGTCCCAGATACTTGGGAGGCTGAGACAAGAGAATCACTTGAGCCAAGAGTTTGAGGTTGCTGTGAGCTATGACACCATGGCACTGTATGGAGGGTGAGAAAGTGAGACTCGATCTCAAAAAAAAAAAAAAAAAAGGGCTTATTGGATTATGGAGCTACATTTGGGGTTATTTGTTACACAGCAATAGGTGATTAATACACCCATTGACCAAAGCTTGCAGAACAGGGATGCCATGATGAGAGCATCTCAGGTGATCTGTATCTCCCCACATAGGGCTGGTGGGGAGGGGATTCCCATTCCCTATGGCTGGTAGGTGAGAAGGATAGAGCCTTAACTCTCAGTGACTGCCTTAGATCTTAGAACACTGTGACTGAGTAAACCATCATGTAGTCACACAAAGGAGCACTCCATAGCTGAAACAAGGAGGGAAACCTCTATGAAATGGCATGGAGTGTTTTCCAGGACATATTATGTGAAAAAGCAAAGTACAAAAGAGTGTCTATACTGTGGGGTTTTAAAAAACTTCTTAATAAAAAAGGAGATATAAGAAATAGGTATATATGCTCATTAGTGCAGAAAGAAATGCATGAAAAATAAACCAGAAAGTAGTAAGATTGGGTACATACTGGGAGTGGATTGGAATGGAGACTGAAGGATGGGAGATGGGATAGTTCTGAGGGGATGGGGTAACAAGGCACCCTATTCTGTGTCCAACTTTGTGCATAGATTTAATGTTTAGAATCATGTTCTTTTTCACATACTAAAAATAAATAAAAGAATGAAATAAGCCATCCTGAGAATACAAAGAAATAGAAATTATAATGCAAATAGAAACAAATGCCTATATTTCAAATAAAAAACATGGTCGCACTGAAGTGGAAGGAAAAACAATTAACCCAAGAATTTTGATGATATATTCTCAGGCCAAAGACAAAAATAACTGTAAATAAATATCAAACTCTGATTAATATATTATATTTTTTCATGGTGGTAAGAGTGAGCAATTCTGAAACTACTTAACATAAATTCTAGAGTTGAACTAATAAATAAGTTGTGAATAAAGAAAAGTGTTTCTCACTACTGGAGATGCAAGTAACAGATATATAAAGAAGGATTATATGTGGCTAGGATTGGAAGCATTATTATATATGTGTGGGAATGTGGGGTGTGTACACACGTATACACAAACACACACACACATGAATACATACAAGTACTTTTTAGTGCTCACCCCTGGGGGCCTAGAGAAATGGCATCCCAGGAGCTCTGAGCACACCTGGAGGCCAGATCTTGGTTTCTAAATACCATTCTCTGCTAGAAAGAACCAGGTTTCCTTGGAGAAATGTTTGATTCCAGGATGGGGGCAGGGAAAATACAGATGAGCCTGAAACATCTTGTTTGCCAGAAAGTAGAGAAGTGCTCAAGGAATTATTAGTGCATGTCAAAGGTCACAGGACACAGATTTAAGGGGCTTCCACCTGCAAATCTGAAACAGGCTGAGCATCAGATAATTATGGTAATGGGTTATAACCCACTGAATAAAATAAGAATATATGAGTCTACAATGAATTAATTGAGAAGGAAGGGAAAGCAAGAGAAAACTCTTCCCTGAAAGAGAGTTTCAGCTGATATGTGCAGAAGAAATGATGGAATTAGGACATCACTGTTCAGCAACCAGCAGACTGGCAATTATTCCAGCGAGCGTGGTCAGGAATGAAACTAGGGAGTGACAAAGTCCAAAGAGAAGCAAAGTCCACAATGTCTTTACTAATTTCCTCTCACCTCCAAAAAGAAAAGTTTGCATTGGAGCAACCTGGTAAGAACCAGCTGAAGTGATCAGCCAGTGATTTGACTTGGGGCAAGGGTGAGGCAGACAGAGAAAATGATAAGTAAAATGAAACTCATTGAAGCATATGTAGGAATTCTTTGCACTACTTTTGAAACTTTTCTATCTGAACTTATTCAAAATTTAAAATCATTTTTTTTAGGCCTGTGCATGCCGTGATCTTTCCGAATCTTTGGCTCTGGGTCTCTGCGGGGCCCAGCCGTTACTCTGGAGCTGAGATGCTTCAAAGAATTATTAAAAACGTGTGTGTCCCCATGAAACATTTCTATACCCAAGTTTACCAGGAGATCTGGATCGGAATGGGGTTGATGAGCTTCCTTGTTTATAAACTCGGGAGTGCTAATAAAAGAAGGAAAGCTTTGAAAGCTCCCTCACCTGCTCATGGTCGTCACTAACAGCCTCACTTGGAGCGCATGGGACATGGGCCGTCAGCCTGCCCTTTGGGCCAGCTGCTTATCAGGAAGGAGGGTGAGTACTCACCTGCAGTTTTTCTATAAATGACTGAATCTTAACCCCCATTCTGCCCTTTAGAGAGTGATATTCAAAGTTTCTTTCTTTCTTTCTTTTTTTTTTTAATTTCAGATTAATATGAGGGCACGTACAATCAGGTTACATAGCTTGCATCTGTAAGGTAAAGTCTGAAGTACAGTTGTGTCATATTCAAAGTTTCTCGGTCAGGGATAAACAGCGTCACCAAAACACATTGATTCTTATCTTCTTTGCTTCCTCTGGGAGCAGAGGAAAGAAGTTCACAACATCCAGGGACAGTCTCTGCAGCTTAGCGCTCTACAAAGGCAGACCGAGGGGAGAAGTCCTGACCTTGCGGACGAGCAATGGGGTTGGTGAAGGCGGTGTTTGCCAAGGTGTCAACGATGACAGTCTTCACTACTGCAGCAGAGAAAGACCTGGCATGAGAGAAAGACTTGGGCAGGGGAAGCCCAAGGACCAGGGTCAGGTTGGGCTGGGCGGCACCTGTGGTGATAGCTGGTGAGGGGGAGATTGGAGGACTCCAATGGGCTCCACCAGATCCTTGCCTTTGGTAGACGATGCTAAGGGCACCAAGTGCGGAGGCATTTGCAGTGTTGGTGCAAAAGCAAAAACTGTGCTGGGGGTGGAAGAGGTTGGCCAGTCGAGGAGCAGTTCATAAACCGGTGGTTTCAAACTCTAAAGGCAGACGCCTTCATTTCTCCTGTGCTCAGAAGATGGAAAGGTCACGTGCAGGCACATAGATTAGAATTTGAAAGTTAAAGCCTGAGATATACCCACCTTTTTGAGGCTGGGATTACTTAGACCTCAAGATGCTATATAGAAAGGCCCTTTCTTCATCATTTCTCCAATAATTTATTTCCAAATTCAACAAAGGGGGGGAAAACTGTGTTAGATAATAAGTTTTTAAAACCTTTAAGAAATAAATGACTTCAACAATGTATTGATATAAGTCTCCCCCCAAATTCCTATTTCATAAAAGTTAATTCTAATGTAGCACATATGTCCGAATAAAAATTTAACATGAAATTTGTTTTCCATTCCTGATGTGGTCGTTATTCAAGTTCTGTCAAGTTAACATTGTAACAATATTTTGCTGGGTAAGGCAACTGATTCATTATTTTAAAACCTGTTCCAAGAACAGCTTTTGCCTTAATTGATTTTCACTAACAATAAAAACACACTGACTCATAACATCACAAGTACAAGGTAAAAAAGAAGGAACAAACTTATATATTTCTTCAACAGATGCTCGTTGGACGCCTGCCATATATCAGCCAGTGTACAAAACACTCAGCCAGGTACTTAATAGCTTGAAACCAAAACATAGTTGTTCAGAGGAAGACCCAGCAAAGACGAAGATGGTTGTGATAATGATGACAGCCAATATGTATTCAGGGTTTTATGCCTAGACCTGCCATTTGAGCATTAGCTCATGAAATCATTATGATAACACCATGAAGTTCTCACAGCTAAGAGCCTCCTTTTGCAGATGAGAAGAAGAGGCTCATTAAATTAAGTTGCCCAAGGTCGTACAGTAGAGGATGGAGCCTGCCCTGACAAACAACATCTGCCTGATTCCAAAGGCTTGTGCTTTTAATTTCCACACCAGCAGGAGAAATAGAGGGGGGGCTGAGCCTACGGAGAGAATATTACGAGAAACATGATATTTCAGAATTGAAATCTACTCGTGGAAGCAGTAAAGAATCCACATGTCTGTGGTAGGAAGCATCATCCCGAGAAGGCTTCTCAGAACGCAGATGAAAAGTTCCCAAAACGAGCACTGGAGAATGCTAAAAACGTGAGGGTGATGAGTTTCTGTAGCAGAGATCAAAATCAATGGAAGGAAAGTAATGTTAATAATATATGGTAGGGTAAAATTTCCTATTTTTAAGGACAGGCAGACTGATTTTGCAGCTTGAAAAGATTCACTAAATACAGAGTAAAATGACTGAAAAGTGTAAACAGTACAGGTGTACTGTGTAAGCGTTTTCATTTTTAGTGGAATATAAGAAAACGTACCAATCCTAAGTGTTTGGGACCACACATTGTAAAACACAAATAGAACAGAATCTAATTCTCCTTTGTGCCCCTTTTGAGTTAATCCCTATTCCCAGACCGACTGCTGTTCTGACCTCTCTCAGCATAGATGGGTTGTGCCCGTTCTTGAACTTCACATAAATGGAATTGCGCAGTATGTAACTGTTTAGTTTCTTGTGCTCACCATGTGTCTTCAAGACTCACCAGGAGTTTATGTCTTTTTATTGCTTGTGTATATAGTCCATTATACAAGTAAACAGCAATCTGCTTGTCATTTCTCCTGCTAATGAACATTTGATGCTTTCCAGTTTGGGCTATAATAAATAGTTGGTATGAATATTCTTGTGCAAGGTTTCTTATAGACATGTTTTAACTTCTCTCGGGGAGGTACCTAGGAGAAAATTTGCTGAAACCCAGGATATGTTTATGTTCAACTTTGTAAGAAACTGCCCTTTACCAAGTGGCGGACTCGTCTTACGCTCTCACAAGCAGCAAGTCTGGTTCCAGTTGCTCCACAAACGGGCCAACACCTGGTGCTATTGGGATTTTCGTTTTAACTTGAGGGCGAAGTAGGATCTCATTTTCATTTCCTTAAAGACTAATGGTATTGAACACTTTATTCATGTGCTTATTGTGAAGTGTCTGCTCAAATTATTAGCTCATTTTTATTTTTTATTTATTAATTTTTTATTAAATCGTAAACACACAGGTCACGTATACATTAATGCATATATGGGGTAAACGTGCTGATTTCATATAGATATTTGCTCACGTGCAATGCAGTACCTTCTCACCACAAGCCGGATGACCGATTATGAAGGCCTGAATGGAGGTCGTTACAATGGTGATAAAAAGAATGAATATCTCGAGAGACTTTCAGAGGATAAAACTAATGGAATGGCATGAGGGTGAGAGAGAGCATGACGCCCTCCAGGCTCCTGGTGTGGGGGCGTGATGAGGGCAACGGCGAGGTCACTCACAGATGAGGATTGTGTTCCTGATCATTTTAACAGCGCTGATGCGATTCCACAAACCCTCGGGGAAGATTGTTCTGGGACACTGGACACTCAGCTCCACCCTCTGCTGTCAGCTTTGCTACATCGGTGCCCTCACAAGAACACACCTACAAATGGCCACAGACATAGTGGCTAAAGGAATACAAATTCATTCTCCACATTTCTGAAGGTCATGAGCCCTGAAATCAAGGTACTGAAGTGCTGTACTTCTTCTGGGAGGTTAGGGGAGAATTGTTTCCTTTCCCTTTTCTGGCGCTCCCACGTTCCTTGGCTTACAGACCCTCCCTGTGTCTGCTAACCCAGCAAAGCTGCTCCCTCCCATCATTCCGACCTTTCTTCCATAGTCACAGCTCCCTCTGCCTCTCCTGTTCTGCTGCTCTTTCTCTGAAAAACACCCTTGAGATTTCATTGCACCCCTAATCTTTATTTTATTTTATTTTTATTTATTTATTTTATTTTTTTATTAAATCATAGCTGTGTACATTAATGTGATCATGGGGCACCATACTGGTTTTATAGACCGTTTGACACATTTTCATCACACTAGTTAACATAGCCTTCCTGGCATTTTCTTAGTTATTGTGATAAGACATTTACATTCCACATTTACTAAGTTTTACATGTACCCTTGTAAGATGCACGGTA
>CAUYPK010079882.1:0-15275 GCA_963574355.1 Loris lydekkerianus | reverse complement strand
TCCAGCTTTGAGTGAAAGTTAAGCAGCAGTAATCTCATGCAGAAGTATTTCTCTCTGCAGGAGGTAAAATATTCTGCTTGACTGCGATACTCAATTCTCTAAATCCGGTTTGTACTTCTGCCATCATTTATTCCATTATAGAGCTCTGGCATGCAAGATAATCCATCTCTAAAATTCAAAATTTCCAAATTGAGATGAGCGACTATTGGGCTTGGGTTGGGGTTTATAACCAATTCGATCATTAATCATTTGTTCCCGGTTCTTGGGGTCACTGCTGAGCCCAATGGCTCCTTCTCCATCGTTGCCTCCTACAACTTCCACTTCTTCCTTCTGTTTCTTTCGGGTCTGAAAGTATAAAGGTTTTAGGATTAAGACAATATTCTTTCAATTAGCAAATGTTTATTCAGCACCTACCATGTATTAAGCATGGGGTAAAGGACAGGGTTAGAGTCTAAAGAACAATAAACTGAAATCCTAGGTTTAGGATAGTTAGGGGCACAATGGATACAGTGATAAAAGGTATAATCCCTACCTTCCAGGAAGTCACAGTCTAATAGGGAAACAGCAAACAGACAATTATAGGGTGATTGGGGCCATGATAGAGGGAAGCCCACACTGCCAAAGAGACACAAAGAAGAGGAGGAGTTGGGGGAGGGGTAGTGGAGCTTCAGAGCAGGAAGCTGCAATTGGAAAGATACATAAGCGTTAGTGATAAGAGAGAGCAAAGGGTGCTGTAGCAAATGTATTATTAAAAAAAGTAAATGGAAAAATAAAGTGACTGATAAAACAATAACCTCCAAAAATCTACCGCCTGAGTAATCCCATGAGATTAAAAGTAATACTAGAAGGTTTTATGCTATCAAAAGGTCTGAGTTTGGGGGCTTCATTTTGTTTCTTGTAACAGTCACTGCAAAATTCACAAAGTATGCCTTAGTTTATTTTCAAGAAGAGACTAATACTTATCCCATAACGACCACTACTTGACTATAAACATGGTAATAACGTTCTCTAAGAGAGGGAACAGATACTTCATCTGCAGTTCCACATTAGAAGAATGGCTCAACTACTCTACTCACTGGAATTACCACCATTCTTTGCCATTTACTGCTGAAATGCGAGCATTTAGATGTCAACATCAAAGTATTACAGTGAATCAAATAAGGTATTACCTTTTATGTTACAAATATAATGAACATTCTTGATTACGCTATTTGGTAGAGATGGGTGTCTCACTCTTGCTCAGACTGGCCTTGAACTCCTGAGCTCAGGAGATCCTCCCACCTTGGCTTCCCAGAGTTTTAGGATTACAGGTGTGAGCCACTGCACCTGACCTCAATATACAGTTTTTAAAATGATGATGCTTAAAGAATGCTAAACTCTTTTCTCCTTTAGAAGAAAGGAGAAAAGAAATCTAAGCTATTAGTCTTAATATGAAGCACATACAATATAAAACTACCAATTCATGAAAGCATGCAAGATGTAATGTCCTCTGCCATATGTATAAAACATCTATGAGAACAGCAAATGAAAAAAGGCTTGCTCTGAGTCCTCCTTTGGGCCTGGTAGCTGAGGGAACAGATGTACAGAAGAATACACTCATCCCTGCCTTCAAGGAGCTTCAGGCCCAATGGGAGAAACCAGAAAAACAGACAAACAATTATAACAGAGAGTGACAGTATCTATGAGAGAGGGCACAGGAGGAGGAGGCTGAACCCAATCCCACTGGGGACTGGAAGGAGCTGAGTCAAGACATGAGGAAGAGTTAGCCTAGCAAAGAAAGGAAAAGGGTTTTTCAGGCAAAAGGAATACAGTATGTAGATTAACTGAGATAAAGTTAAAGATAACTCAGCAAAAAGCCAGGCAAGGTGGCTCATGCCTATAATCCCAGCACTTTGGGAGGCTGAGGCGGGCAGATCACCTGTGCTCACAAATTTGAGACCAGCCTGAGCTAGAGAGAGACCTTTCTCAAAAAATAGCCGGGCATTGTGGAAGGCACCTACAGTCCCATCTACTTGGGAGGCTGAGGCAAGAGAATTGCTTGAGCCCAAGAGTTAGGCTGCTATGAGCTATGATGCCAGGGCACTATAGTAAGGGCAACAAAGTGAGACTCTTTCTCGAAAAAACAAAAACTCAGCAATGGAAGATAAAGTGGAGAGATAAAAAGGACAAGGTCATAAAGGTAAAGGGCCTTGTATGCCATGCTAGGCAATTTGGAATTCTGAAGGTCACTGAAGGATTTATGTCTTATTAATGGACCTCTAATACCATGTGGTAAAGCCCTACACTTTAAAATACACATTGAGGCCAGGTGCAGTGGCTCACACCTGTAATCCCAGCACTCTGGGAGGATAAGAAGGGATGATTGCTTGAGGCCAGGAGTTCAAGACCTGCCTAAGCAACATAGTGAGACCTCGTCTCTACAAAAAAAATTTCAGGTGGTGCCTGTGGCTCAAAGGGGTAGGGCGCCAGTCCCATATGCTGGAGGTGGTGGGTTCAAACCCAGCCCCAGCCAAAAACTGCAAAAGAAAAAAATTTTTCAAAAAAGCCAAGCCAGTCATGGTGGCAAGCAACTGTAGTCCTAACTCAGGAAGCTGAAGCTGGATCACTTGAACCCAGGAGTTCCAGGCTGCCATGAGCTATGATTGCACCACTGCACTACAGCCTAGGCAAGAGGCTGCCTTAAAAAAAAAAAAAAAAAAAAAAACAACACTTTGAGCTCCTACTATGTGTATATACTGGAAACTCAATGGTGAAGAAGACAGACATGATTTCTTCAATCAAGGTTCCTACTATAAACGATTTCTTAATAAAAAATTATAAATGATAAATGCTATTAGAAAATATATATTGTGCTGTGAAGCTGGGTGTTGTGGTGGGCACCTGTAGTCCCAGCTACTTGGGAGGCTGAGGCAGAAGAATTGCTTAAACCCAAGAGTTTGAGGTTGCTGTGAGCTGTGTCACCACAGCACTCTACCTAGGGTGACATAGTGAGACTCTTGCCTGAAAAACAAATAACCTCTTCCCCAAAAAAATATATATAGTGCTTTGTGAGAGCCTAAAGAGACAGATGCAGCATGGATGGAAATGACACACCTAACTGGACAGCATCAAAAGAGGCCTCTCAGACTGAGCAGGTGACATTTAAACATGACTGGAAAAAAGGAGGCAGAAGGAAATAATATGCACAAAGGCCAAGGAAGTGATAAATATTTTGGCTTTTTAAGGAAATGAAAGAAAGCCAGTGAGGCTGGGGTACAAAGGCCAAAGCAAAAGGTGGCATGACATGAAAGAAACCAATGAGGAATTTTAAACAGGGAAATGATATGTTCTGGAAAAAATAAATATTTTTCTTTTTTTGCAGTTTTTTGGCTGGGGTTGGGCTTGATCCCACCACCTCTGGCATATGGGGCCAGCATCCCACTCCCTTGAGCCACAGGCGCTGCCCCCCATTTTTTTTTTTTTTTTGAGACAGAGTCTCACCATGTCACCCTCAATAGAGTGCCATGGCGTCACAGCTCACAGCAACCTCAAATTCTTGGGCTTAAGTGATTCTCTTGCCTCAGCCTCCTGAGTAGCTGGAACTACAGGAGCCCACCACAATGCCCAGCTATTTTTTGGTTGCAGTTGTCATTGTTGTTTAGCAGGCCCGGCCTGGGCTTGAACCCTCCAGCTTTGGTGTATGTGGCCGGCGCTCTACTCACCAAGCTACAGGCATCAAGCCTTGATCTGAAAATTTTAAAAAATCATTCTGGATACCTGATGGAGAATGAATTGAAGAGACAGGAATTTGTAGGGAGAATTGGTTATTTGAAGTAGGGCTATAGCACTGGAAATGAAAAGGGTCGGGGAGAGTCTACCGGTGGTCTGGTGGTAGAATCAAAGGATTCACAGACAGACTGAACATAAAGGGTGAGAACAAGGGAGGACTTGAGAATCAACTGCCAAGTTTCTGGCTGGAGCAACTGGGTAGATACCAAGATAGAGAACACTGGGGGGAAAGGAGAGGATGTCTGGTTTGAGGGAGAAATCAAGAGTTTTTGCTTTGTTTTCTTTTTTAACACATTAAAGTGTAATAGGCTGGATAATGGCCTCCAAATCTACCAAGTCCCAATTTCTGGAACCTATACATGTTCCCTTATATGGGAAAAGGGTCTTTGCAGATGTGATTATATTAAGGATCTTGAGATGGGGGATTATCCTGGATTCTACCTATTCTATTTGGATATTCTATTTTAGGTGGCCCCTAAAAGCAATCACATTTATAAGAGGAAGGCAGAAGAAGATTGCTCAGACAGAAGAGAAGGCAATGTGACCAAGACACATGGGATGATATGGCTACCAGAAGCAAGACAGAGCCAAGAAATGAATTCTCTAGAGCCTCCAAAGGGAGTGTAGCTCTGCTGACACCTTGATTTCAGCCCAGGAATAACTGACTTCAGATTTCTGGCCTATAAAACTGTGAAAGAATAAATGTCTGTTGTCTTAAGCTGCCAAGTTTGTAGGACTTTGTTATAGCAGCCATAGGAAACTAACACATTAAGTTTGAGATGCCTGGAAAACATACAAATAAGGATTTCAAGTATACTGTTGTTTTAAGAGTCTGGAGTTCAGAAGTTAAAGTTAATTCTCTCAGCTAATAGTAAGTAATACACACAAACACCAAAAAAAGAAACCAAGTTATTATTTTACATATTCCTAAGGGTTTGAAGGTTTGAATTACCTCCAGGTCCTTTCGAATACTCTCAAACTCTTCAATGTCATCAAGCTTTAACTCCAGGCGAGTTGGTTTTCTTCGCAGCATACTAAAATCAGGGCTGAGGGCCACACCCAGTGAACTATTCACTGTTAAAAATGGCATAGAAGAGGAAAAACTGAAGGTAAGTTTCAGCTACAAACATAAGATCAATTTGTAAGCATGCACACTAAAGTAAATGGCAGTATAAAAATCTCATTTGGATTCACATATAGATTTCTAAAGTCTTTTTTTTTTTTTTGAGACAGAGTCTCACTATGTCACCCTTGGTAGAGTACTGTGGTGTCACAGTTCACAGCAACCTCAAACTCTTGGGCTTAAGCAATTCTCTTGCTTCAGCCTCCCAAGTAGCTGGGACTACAGGTGCCTGCCACAACACCGGCTATTTTTTTGTTATTGTAATTGTCATTGTTATTTGGCAGGCCCAGGCTGGGTTCGAACCCGCCAGCTTTGGTGTATGTGGCTGCCACCCAAGCCACTGAGCTACATGCGCCAAACTGACTTCTGAAGTCTTTAGGTATATGATTATTACATTATGAGATCCACAACTCTATAATGCCAAAAAACTCTTTTTTATTTTTTTGAGACAGATTCACATTATGTTGCCCTCAGTAGCGTGCCAAAGCGTCATAGCTCACAGCAACCTCAAATTCTTGGGCTTAAGCAATTCTCTTGCCTCAACCTCCCAAGTAACTAGTACTATAGCCTGCCACAACGCCCAGCTATTTTTTTTTACTTTTTTATTGTAGTTGTCATGATTATTTAGCAGACCAGGACCAAGCTTAAACCCACCAGCCATGGTGTATGTGGCTGGCACCGTAACCACTGCACTATGGGCACCGAGCCAAGAACTGTCAGATATTTCTGATTGTTCCTAAATGCTAAAATCAATTTACTAAATCCCATGAAAACTCCCTCTAACTCACCAATTCACAGGATTATCCTGAAGGTCGAAATAGGTCCTAAATGGATAAGTCATTCATTAAACAAACTCTTCTTATGCTCCAGGGTTAAAAGATACAGTTACAATCTGTGAAGAAAACATACAGAAAATTGTGATATAATATAAAAAGAACACTGATGAAGATAATGCACTGGCATTACACAGGCATCAAATCCTGTATGGCCTGAGTGTGGAGTGGACAGGGATGTCAGGCAAGGTTTCCTGGAGGAAATGATGTCTTTTTTTTTTTTTTGAGACAGAGTCTCACTCTGTTGCCCAGGCTAGAGAGCTGTGCAGTGGCATCAGCCCAGCTCACAGCAACCAAATTGCTCAAGTGACCTTCCTGCCTCAGCCCTCTCAAGTAGATGGGACTACAGGCACCTGCCACCACACACCTGACTAATTCTATTTTTAATGGAGACAGGATCTCCTAGGGAGCTCAAGGGAACCACCTGCTTTGGCCTATCAGAGCCCTAGTATTATAGGCGTGAGCCACCAGGTCAGCCAGAAAATGATGTCTTTTTTTTTTTTTTTAATACATATACATGTGTTTATTAGGTTTCCATTTTTTTGCCTTTACAAAATTTAAAAGGCTTAAAATTTAATAACAATAACAATGTTTAAGATAAGGACTAGAAACAAAAACCTTGTAAAGAATGAATGAACATAAATACATTTAGAAAAGGAATCGGATAATTGCTACATCAAAATATTAAGCAATAATAATAATAATGATGCAAAGAAAGTAACATTCATATTTTCAAATAACAGTACGTCTATTATAGAATGCTTTGACTCTGAGATTCAGTATAGAGTCATCAGTTAACTACTTCTTATGATTTTTTTTGTCTCAAAAAATAGACAACTAATATTTATAAATAAAAGTAAAAGATAATTTTGAAAAACAGATCATGCCAAATCTTATAGACCAGACGTCCTCAAACTGCGGCCCGCGGGCCACATGAAGCAATGTGAATTGTTCTACTTCGAAATAAGATATGTGCAGTGTGCATAGGAATTTGTTCATAGTTTGTTTTTTTTTTAAACTATAGTCTGGCCCTCCAATGGTCTGAGGGACAGTGAATTGGCCCCCTGTTTAAAAAGTTTGAGGACACCTGTTATAGACAACAGAAAAATAATACTTCAAAATCATTCTACTTGATCTGGGTGCACCTGATATTAAAATTGGAGAAAATATATTATTATAAAGGGGAAATTACAAACATGTTACTTATAAATGAGGATGCACTATCCTAAACAGCATATTAACAAGTTGAATTAAAAATTAATGTTTAAGTAATGTACTTTGGTAAAAATTAAATCCAATTTTTTTTTTTTTTTTTTTTTTTGAGACAAAGCCTCAAGCTGTCACTCTGGGTAGAGTGCTATGGCATCACAGCTCACGGCAACCTCCAACCCTTGGACTCAAGCAATTCTCCTGCCTCTGCCTCCCAAGTACTGGGACTACAGGTACCTGACACAACACCCGGCTATTCTTTGGTTGTAGTTCTCATTGTTGTTTGGTGGGCCTGGCTGGATTGGAACCTGCCAGCTCAGGTGTATGTGGCTGGTGCCTTAGCCGCTTGAGCCACAGGCACTAAGCCAGGAAATGATGTCTTAATTGACTTCTAAATGATAGGCATAGAGAACAAAAGCCAAAAGAGGCTCAAGAAAGCACTCTACAGTCTGAAATCCCAAAGTAATACTGTGTAACAAAAACCTTTTTTTGAGAAAACACAGCTCTCCCCTGTTGAGTTTAACAACTGTTGATGGTACCTTCTTTATATTTTCTGAAGCATACAGTAGAATAATGTATCGATAATAAGCAGTCAGTAAATGTTTCTTGAATGAGAAATCCAAATACAGATGGTACAATGATCTTTCCTAGAAGCACTGTGCTAGGTTTTTCCATTCTTATTTTAACACAAAAACCTTGTGAAGCTGGGAAAATTATCCCTATTTTACAGATAAAGAAGTCAAACCCAGCTGTCTCAGTTTGGATAATAATGTCTGCTTTCTATAAAAATCATACATAGGTCAATATGGTGAGGATTAAATAAGAATGATATGTGAAATCTTTTAAAAACTATGTACAGACATAAATTATTATTACATGTTTCTAGGATGAATATAATTAAGTATACAAAGGAAGAAATACTTCCTTCTCCCATGAAGCTTGGGACAGACCTTCAAATTGCTTTGTACTAAATCATATACTATCTTCTACCAGATTCCAATGTAGGCATACAGTACAGAAAGCCAAAGTTCTAAAGGGGGTAAAAGAAGAATTTTTTTTTTTTTTTTAAGACAGTCTGACTTGGTCACCCTTGGTAGAGAGTGCTGTGGCGTCTTATCTCACAACAACCTCAAACTCTTGGGTTCAAGCGATCCTCTTGCCTCAGCCTCCTAAGTAGCTGGGATTACAGGGGCCCAGCCTAAAGGAAGAATCTTGAAAGAGAAAAGAAATCTATATGTTTCGTTTTTTCCTGCAAACTGTTAAAAATTCGCCACTAGTAAGCAGTATAAAGATTAAAAGTGGAGGAGCAAGAACAGAGGTTCTAATTCCACTACACCACTGAGCTTGTGCAATTAGTTTCATCTCTCTAGACCTTACTTTCCTTATCTGTACTCTGTTGATGTGTGGACTGAATGACGCAGTGCAGAGAAAGCTCCTAGAACATACCCTGGCATTTAATAAACGCTTGATAAAAACAGCTATTACTATGGTAAATGTTCTCAGGGGTTTGGGGGGGGCTGGCCATCTCCAGAAACACCAATATTTTGAGATATATACACACCCACATGGGGATAAAAACCCTGTCCTGTTGCTCTCTGATGAGCCAGCACCCAGCAGAGCACAGGGCCTTGACATCTTCCCATGAACCACCTCACTCTGGATCTGTTACAAAGACGACAAAACAAAACCAACGGCAACAAAATCAAGCGACCTCCTCCGCCAGATCTTTATTTTACTTTGGCGCTAGAGGGCTCTTTGAGCTTCCTCTCTCGCCGCTGCCCAAATTCACAACAAAGGCACCCGACTCAGAAGGAGCCTCTGGACTGAACGGTGGAGGACAACGGCCCTCCTCTAGCTCCAGGCCAGAGCCTCAGGTCCCAGCAAGGTTTCCATGGCAACACGATCCTCCGCTCCTGCTCCCGTAGGCAGGGGCTCCCCAGAAACCCTGAGCTTGCTCCAGACCTCAGCCCAAGCACCCGACAAGACGCACCTACCTCTTTTAAAGCCTGCTCAGCCCCTTCCCGGAACCTCGGCTCCCACCACGACTCTCTGACCAAGACAATTGGACTACACTTCCCAGACTGCTCTGAGCCTTTCCGCAGAACCTCGTTCTCCGCGAGCTTTCCTTGGGGGCTCTACGGCACAGGCCACTCGAGGCGACCAAACACTCTCGTACTACGACTCCCATCATGCTCCTCGCCGCCCCAGGCGCAGCGACGACTCTGGGCTTATTTCCTGTCGGTGACGCAGTTCCGCTTTGCTGAGCGCGCGCTGTGGGCGTTTGGAATCCTACAGGTAGACGTCCGCTGGAGCTTCACGGCCCTAGATCTCTCCATGGCTTCCTCGCGGGCCACTTCCACGGTACAGAGCTCGGTATTTCAGCTCACTCTGGCACGGGGCGCGGAAGGGTTGGAGGTTTCTGCACGTAGGAGCCGTTAGGGAACAGATTAAGGCGCTGAGGGACTCGGTGGCGTGTCCCGGAGCGGAGCAGCGTTTTTCCCGATCCCTGAGAGCGCTTTCATGTGCTATAGCTCGTGAACCGTAGACACCTGTCGTTCAAAAACCGTGCTCTGAAATTGGAAGTGTCTTGGCCAGAATTGATGTCAGAATTATAATGAGGCCTCCTAAATTCTAATCTACTCTCAAAGTCTGAAAATGCTCGAAATGTATAGACCAGTAACTTTGTAATTTAGCACCGCTTGGGTTATTTCTATTATCCTTGGTATTTCCCAGTGATAAGCAGTCACCCTGGAAATAGTCACAAAACACAGGAAGAGGCTGCACTTCCAACAGACAGTAGTAAATATGTAAAAAAGCAAATCCTTTGATAGAAAAATCACCAAGAAAAAAAATAAAAGAAAAACCACCGGGAGAACTATACTAGTTTTACTACTCTTATTTCCTGTCTACCAAACTTAAGCGATTGAGGACCTGAAATATCCTCCTCGCATCCCCACAAATCAGTGAAGAACATCTTAACTGGTGTCCAGTTTGTCTGAAGCTTAGGAGGAGCTTCATCCTTTGGAGAAGCCCAGTAATTTGCTAAAATTAAACGTTAGGTTAATCCAAGTCTTTGATTTAGCAGGCAGCTAAAACTAAAGCACCCGATGACTTGGTTGCTCCTGTTGTGAAGAAACCACACATCTATTATGGAAGTTTGGAAGAGAAGGAGAGGGAGCGTCTGGCCAAAGGAGAGTCTGGGATTTTGGGAAAAGAAGGACTTAAAGCAGGAATCGAAGCAGGAAATATTAATATAACTTCTGGTAAGATGCAAATTTTGGGTCCATCTTTACCTTTGTTGCTCCAGTTTTCTCTAATGAATACCTTATTAAACTTAAATATCCCCCCTTTTGTAATGTCAGAACATTTTGACGTTATACTGGCTCATATCTATAATCTTAACACATTGGGAGATTGAGGAGGGAGGATTGCTTGAGCCCATGAGTTCGAGGCTACAATGAGTTATGCACTCCAGCATGGTTCATAGAAGGACACCCTGTCTCTAAAGAAAAAAAAAAATCATTTCTTAAACATGCATTTTTAGATCTTTAGAGTTATTCAAATAGTCTTTTTCTTACAACTTACTATACTATTTTTCTTCCCATGAATTATTGATTTACTGGAAATTGTGCATTTGGATTCAAATTGATTTGTCTTCTAGAGAACTAACTTTGTTCTGGCATTGGTTTGGAACTTGAGTGGTACATAGTATTCTCCTTTTTCTAGTTTTCCTTTTATTTTTTACCCAAAATGAAATATTTTTTTGCATGTTATAAAAGTAATAGTTATTTTTATTTTAAAAGATCCAACACTATATGAATGTGTAAGGTAGAAGGGCCTGTATTAATTAGTTATCTATATTTCTGAGAATTTATGCATATAAAGCATATGATCTTTTCCTATAAATGAAACCATGATATATAAATTGTTGGGTAACCTTCATTTCACTTTATATACTGTTGAGGATATCGTTCCATGTCTGTAATGAGAGGTCCACTGTATTTTATTTTTCTATATAAAATTATATGTTTTTCATAAGAAATTCAAACATAAGAGGCTGAGGCAGGTGGATTGCCTAAGCTCAAGAATTCAAGACCAGGCTGAGCAAGAGCAAGATCCTCTCTCTAAAAAATAGCCAGCGCATTGTGGTGGGCACCCGTAGTCCTAGGTACTTGGGAGGCTGAGGCAAGAGGATTACTTGAGCCCAAGAGTTTGAGGTTGCTGTGAGCTATGACACCACGCCCACTCTCCTGAGGGGAACAAGTGAGACTCTGTCTAAAGGAAAAAAAAAAAAAAAAAAGAAATTCGAGCAATACAGAAGGTTAAAAAAAATGAAAGACTCCTCTACAGAAAGGACTTCTGTCAAGTTTCTTGTTCATTTTCCCACACATTTTCTTTTTTTTGAGATAAGAGTCTTATCATGTCTCCCTCAGTGGAGTGCTGTGGCGTCACAGCTAGACCTCAAATTCTTAGTCTCAAACGATTCTCTTCTCTCAGCCTCCCGAGTAGATGGAACTACAGGCAGGTGCACCCCATAACACCCAGCTTTTTTTTAATTGCAGTTGTTTTTAGCAGGCCCCGGCTGGGTTTAAACCCACCCGCCTCAGTGTATGTGGCCGGCACCATAACATTGAGCTACAAGCATCGAGCCCCACACATTTTCTTTTAAATGAATTATGCTGTTTTTTAGACATAGCAACCTCACCAACTTATCTCTTAATTTTTAATCTGAATGCTTGTATTTGGTGTGGGGTTTTTTTTTGTTTGTTTGTTTCTTTTGCGACAGCTTCAAGCTGTCCCCCTGGGGTAGAGTGCTATGGCATCACAGCTCACAGCAGCCTCCAACTCTTGGGCTCATGTGATTCTCCTGCCTCCGCCTCCCAAGTAGCTGGCACTATAGGTACCTGCCACAACGCCCGGCTATTTTCTGGTTGCAGCCATCATTGTTTGGTGGACCTGGACTGGATTCGAACCTGCCAGCTCAGGTGTATGTGACTGGCACCTTAGCCGCTTGAGCCACGGGCACCAAGCCTTTGGTGTGGGTTTTAAAACAAGTTGCTAGATTATTCATGTTATTCATGTTGCTAGATTATTAATGTTTGTGAATTTTTATATTTGACTGTTTTAAAGAATAGTTTTGGGAATTATTAAAATAACATTTTCTGTTTTATCTTCTGAGTAGAAGACCTACTTAACATATTTATTAAAGATGTTCTGTATTTTTTTCTTTTAATTCAACTTTTTTTTTTTTTTTTTTTTTTTTTGGTAGCGACAGAGTCTTACTTTGTGGCCCTCGGTAGAGTGCCATGGCATCACACAGCTCACAGCAACTCCAACTCTTAGGCTTAAGTGATTCTCTTGCCTCAGCCTCTGGAATAGCTGGGATTACAGGCACCCGCCACAACGCCCGGCTATTTTTTTGTTGCAGTTTGGCTGGGGCCGAGTTTAACCCGCCACCTTCGGTATATGGGGCCGGTGCCTTACCAACTGAGCCACAGGCACCGCCGATTCAACTTATTTTTAATTTCAGATTAATACGAGGATACAAACAATTAGGTTACGGTTTTTGCATTTGTTAGGTAAAGTCCCTCTTGTAGTTGTATCCTGCACCCAGAAGGTGTGCCGTATACTCTTTAACATTATGCCCCCTAGGTGGGAGCACACTAGTGATGTTCTGGTATTCTTTCTGATCTTAATCTAAGCTGTGTGTTTATATAGGTGTAAGGTTGCCAAATGAAACGAGATGTCTTAACCTATTTCTCTGCCTTTTAAAGCTGTGTCATTTAGGTTTATGTGTTTGGCATAATTTAGTAAACTGAAAAGTATGAATTGACCAAGTGCGACAGCTCAAGCCTGTAATCCTAGCACTCTGGGAGGCTGAGGCTGGTGGATTCCCTGAGTTCAGGAGTTCGAGAGCAGCATAAGCAGGAGCAAGACCCCATCTATTTAAAAAAAAAAAATCTAGCCAGATGTTGTGGTGGGCACTTGTAGTGCCAGGTACTTGAGAGACAAGCCAGGTACTTGAGAGACAAGGCAAGAGGATCATTTGAACCTAGGAGTTTGAGGTTGCTGTGAGCTATTACACCACAGCACTCCACCGAGGGCCACAAAGTGAGACTCTGCCTCAAAAATTTAAAAAAAAAAAAAAAAAAAAGGAAAAGAAAAACTGTAAACTGTGTCTGTAAAGTGTGTAACAGATTAGGCAATAACCTTTCCCTAGGGAAATACACAGACTCAATTGTTAGAAATTCTTTGCCCTGTTTGAAAAACCTGCTGATGTTGCCTGCTTGTTTTTGGTTTTATTTTTTAATAGGAGAAGTGTTTGAAATTGAGGAGCACATCAGTGAGCGACAGGCAGAAGTATTGGCTGAATTTGAAAGAAGGAAGCGAGCCCGGCAAATCAATGTTTCCACAGATGACTCAGAGGTCAAGGCTTGCCTTAGAGCCTTGGGAGAACCCATCACACTTTTTGGAGAGGGCCCTGCTGAAAGAAGAGAAAGGTGCTTTTTCTAATTATTTACTTTTTTTTTTAATAATCACAGAGTTCATCTCCAAATTTCACTTGATCTTTTAGTTGAAATTTTGATAGAATGGATAGAATGTCTCAGGTGATATTAACAAATTTTTTTTTTTTTTTTTGAGACAGAGTCTCACTGTGTCGCCTTTATTAGAGAGTGCTATGGCATCACAGCTCATAGTAACCTCTAACTCTTGGGCTTAAGTGATTCTCTTGCCTCAGTCTCCCAAGTAGCTTGGACTACAGGTGCCCGCCACAATGCTGCGCAATTTTTTTGTTGCAGTTGTCATTGTTGTTTAGCTGGCCCTGGGCTGGGTTTAAACTTGCCAGCCTGGGTGTGTGTGGCTGGCACCAGAACCACTGTGCTATGGGCACCGAGCCTGATATTAACAGTTTCTAAAGGTATGTTTATGTAGTTTAGCCCATAATCTGAGTCTTAGGGCATTTTGTATTCCATTATTGATTTTTCTTTATAGAGTGGGTGAGGGTGCCGATATGTCCTTTCCCTATTGTGAAGTTTTGAGTTGGATAAAAAAAAAATTTATTGTTTAGCTTTGAAAATGTAGGCATCAAATGCATTCCATGTAGTGTGTCAGTGGCTTAAGACATAATGATAGGGAGGCGCCTGTGGCTCGGTGAGTAGGGCACTGGCCCCCTATACCGAGGGTAGCAGGCTCAAACCTGGCTCCGGCCAAACTGCAATGGGAAAAAAAAAAAATAGCCAGGCACTGTGGTGCGCTTGTAGTCCCAGCTACTTGGGAGGCTGAGGCAAGAGAATCACCTAAGCCCAGGAACTGGAGGTTGCTGTGAGCTGTGTGACGCCAAGGCACTCTACTGAGGGCAATAAAGTGAGACTGTCTCTGCAAAAAAAAAAAAAAAGACATAATGATAAATGGTTTTTTAGATATTACAAAAGAGGAGTACTTTTCTCAGATAACGCTCCTTTCATGATTTTTTTTTTTCCGGAGACAGAGTCTCACTTTGTCGTCCTCGGTAGAGTGTCATGGCATCACAGCTCACAGCAACCTCCAGCTCTTGGGCTTAGGTGATTCTGTTGCCTCAGCCTTCCCAGTACCTGGAACTACAGGCACCTGCCACAACGCCTGGCTATTTGTTGCAGTTTGAGCAGGGCCGGGTTTGAACCTACCACCCTGAATATAAGGTGCTGGCGCCCTACTCACTGAGCCACAGGCACTGCCAGCCTTTCATGATTATTAAGGTTGCAAAGTCTCTGTTAGTGATGGGCTAGTTGTATATAATTATGAGGAGCCTCTATTGTGTCTCTATCTACTGCCCCATATTGCCCCTTCATTGTCAGGCTTCTTGGGAAAGGTTATTTATATTTGTTCTCTTAAAGTCCTTACTTACAGTTACTCTACAGCTTTCTGCAAACTTATTAGCCCCTCCCACATTGAAATTGTTCTTTTTTTTTTTTTTTTTTTTTTTTAAGCAATAGCAAATCTTTATTAGATGAAGGATAATTAGGGTTAGTTGTAACAACTGGCAAGCATAGCCATGCCACAGAGGAGAGAAGGCATTCCTGACGGTAGGAATGAGAACTTAGGAAATCTAAGGATTAGGGTCTCGGGTCTCCTACTTAACTGTGACCACCTGGGAATCTCCTCTCCTTGGCACTCAATTTGACCACTAGCTGGCATACTGCAAGTCTGCAATAGCTAGTTCGGCTTGGCCAACAGTTCTTCCAGTTCTGGTCGAGCTTTGAACCGTCCCTTGAAGTCTTCTTCAGTATGCTAAGGAGAAAAACAAAAAAAAGTGGAAATTACTGAAGAGCATTTAGTTACTCAAACATGTATAGCATCCAGAC
>CAUYPK010079878.1:0-13789 GCA_963574355.1 Loris lydekkerianus | reverse complement strand
ACCATACACTGGTTTTATATACCATTTGACATATTTTCATCACACTGGTTAACATAGCCTTCCTGGCATTTTCTTAGTTATAGTGTTAAGACATTTATATTCTATATTTTTTATCTCTTACTATTTTTTATTGGTATTTCAATGAGAAGGTAAGGAGATAGATGGGAAATCATGTATTGGAGCTGTTGGCCAAATGTAACTTTAAACCAGAAAACTCATTTTTTGTGAGTATTGTATCATGGAGCTATTTCTGTGGGACAAGTCATCTCCAAATTCAGTTAATTATAGTAATAACAACAATTTGTTCTTGATCATTTTTGGCTTGGACTAGCATCAGCTAGTCTAGGCTGGGTTTGGCTGGGCCGCTGTGCCTTGCCTGTCAGTCTGATCAGGCTTAGTTTTTCACTGCAGACTGGGCTCAGACTAGCTCTCTATATGTTTATTCTAGAGCCCAAGCTGAGTATCTGGGAAAGCTCTTCTCATGGTGATGAAAGAGGAGCAAGAGAAATAATAGAAAGGAATGTTTTTTCTTAATGCCTAGCTTTGTAATTGGCACACCTGGCCTCAAGTTTCATTAACTAAAGCAGGGGTCCTCAAACTGCGGCCCGTGGGCCACATGAAGCGGTGTGAGTGTATTTGTCCCCCCCCCCTTTTTTTACTTCAAAATAAGATATGTGCAGTATGCATAGGAATTTGTTCATAGTTTTTTTTTTTTTTTTTTTTTCTATAGTCTGTCCCTCCAATGGCCTGAGGGACAGTGAACTGGCCCCCTGTTTAAAAAGTTTGAGGACGCCTGAACTAAAGCAAGCCACATGACCTGGTCCCAAATCAAAGAAAAAAGAAGCATAGACTACCCTAGATAGAAAGGACTACAAAATCATAGGACAAAGGCCATGGCATCAGGGAGAGAGGAAAAAATTGAGACTATCAATCTATCTAAAGTATTTCTTGTGTGCAGGTACTATGCCAAGTTCTTTGCACAGATTGTTCATAACTCTCATTTTTCCAACACTTCCAAAAATAAATTTCCTTCTACTTTGTAATGAGAAAACTGAGGTTGAGGGATTTTCAGTGACTTTCCCACCATCAAACACCTTTTAAAAGATTTAAGTGGGATTTGAAATGAGGTCTCTTTATCCAGCAAGTTTATGCTTTTCCAACTCTGCTCCTTCAAATTAAATTTCTCCCCCAGACCCCGTATCAGCCCTCAGGAAACACTTAGTGCTCATAGAAGAAAACCAGAGACAGAACCAGAAGTTATAAGCCATCTGACATTTGGAGAGCTCCTGTCAAGTACTCCCTAAGATAGAAGGTGAGAGAGGCACCCCTGGGAAGAATCGTGATTTTGTTAACAGGAGTGGAGTTTATGCCAAGGAGCAGTTGAACCTTCTGGGTAACTTTGTGACTTGGTGTTGGCTGGATCACAGGGCACGGAAGAGTGATGCACAAAAGACCTTGAGAGAAACAACTCCAGCCACACCTGCTGTCCCACAGTTAACATTTGCACATCTGTAGTATAGAGCAGGTTAGCAGAGGAGAGAATCTCAGCTATGGAGGTATATATAATAATAACTCATACAGTCATTAATGTGTGAACCCCAGGCAGGGAGCTCACATTTTGTGTGTGAGAGGAGTTTTTGTTCAGTCATAACTGCTCCCCTACTGGGTCTGGAATTGCTCTCTGTACCAAAAATGCCTGACTTCATTTTCTTTGAATTTAAAAGGACACTCACAAACATTTTGGCTTAAGTTTAAAAGAAAACTTTTTTTTTTTAAAGGAAATGAAATTAGGAAAAAAAAAAAAAGATAAGTAGAATGTTATTGAAAATAGTTTTACTGAAAATGCCTCCAATGAAAATAGAATTAAAAAAATAGGAAAGCTATGCTGTGCCCCAGCCCAATCTTTACACCTCTTTGTCAGGTTATTGTTTTGATAAAGGAGAACAGAGAAAGAAGCCTGGTAGATACAGATCACTTGTCTTTCGCAGCAGAAACTAAAATGGAAGTTCCTTTTCAAATGATGTGACTAACACAGATCTTAAAATAAATCCAGGATTTTTCATAGCGTCAGGTATTATAAGCAGCCCTGTAGAAGGAGAATTCAGAGGGGGTTTCAAATACTGACCCTGCCAGTACATTATGGGTTTACCTCTCTCCTGTTTGCTTCTTGCAATTTCACATGAGCTTCTCATTAGTTACGTAGAACCGGGTACCTTATCCTTGAAAAAGACAACTTTTTCCTATTGGGCATAAGTAGAAACAACGAGTGGCTAGTTATTACATATAGGTACCCGAGGCATTCTTACTGTTCCATCCCGAAGCCATTGTAAATGCGTGAATAGCAAGGAAATCAAGTCCATGGTTAGCAACAAACCCAGGGTTTCTTTCTGCTGGGGTGCTGACCAGAACTCTAACCTTTTATTGGCGAGGGTAATCTTTACTGAACTATGACCTGGGCAAGGGGGATTAAGTCTGTAAATAAAATTATCTTGAAGGAAGGTAGGCTCTGCTCATCTTTTCTCACTTCTTTTCAAACTGCTCTCTCTAGAACATTACCATTCAAGGAAACATCATCTAATGACTATCTGTGTGTCACTCTTTTGGGGGGTGTGATGGGGTGATGATGTTTTAGGCAGGGAGACCCTCAATCTCCACGTTACATGCTCCCTGATGACTCCTAGAAATATATATGAATAAGTACAGAGCCCTATGCATTTTTTTTTCTTTTGCTGCACACATACACCAAGTCAGACAATTAGGCGCTGTTATGGTTTCATCGCTTCCCAGGGGGAGCACTTCAAAGGCGACTGCAGTGATATTCAGCATTAAGGCATGAGGCACTTTTTCTAGGACAACTTTGTGAACTGAATTGTCTGACCTTGTAAGCATTTCTCTTGAAGGACTTTTTTTGTGTGTGATGGGCAATTTAGAGTGGTAAATGTAATGTGGTAGCTACTTTTTAGAGAAGCAAAAGCCACTCATCTGGGTAGCAATATCTGAAACTGTTTAGTAAGTTCTTCTAAGAGCTGGCCATGGGCAGCATGAAAATTGGCGGAGTTTGTTTTTGATGAGCACACTGCCAGTTCTTCATCTGGGTCCTTATTACCACAATTCTGAAGTTACTATCTGCTCCTAACTTGGTACAATCTCTTTTGCCCCATCAAAGTTTGTTTTTAGGTAAGAATCATAAACTGACTGACACCAAAGTGTAGGCAATTAATTGGAAGAAAAAATACTTTTTAAAGGGATGAATGTATGTTACTGGGAAAAAAAGCCACAGATAATGGTGGCTTACAACCTAGGTATGTGGACATTAAGATTCTGTATAAATGGTAAAGGAGATCCTTAAACTATTTTTGAATTTACAAAAACACCCATGAAACAGCCATTTAGCACATAGTTTCTTTGCTTGAACTTTAATTCTATCAACTCAGTGTGGTAATTTGAGTTAACATGTACTCAAGAATAATTTATAAACTCCAAATATTTGTTATTCAAAAATCCATCAGAGACATGATTCATGGGGGAAATTAAAAACGAGTTTGAATGATGAAAGGTTTAGACTCCTAAATTAAGAAATAAAGATTTAATAGTAACATTTCAGATATCTGCTTGAGGTTGTAATAAAGGAGGCAGGGATAAAAATAAAAAAACTAAACCTGTTTCAGAAAGAGCGCCCTCTGTGTGCCTCGCTGGACCCATTTACAGGTAGTCATTCCCCAGGCTGCGGGTACCTTCATGTGGGGGCCTGTCTTGTTCTAGTCTAACTCTAGTGATTAGTAGAATAATTAGTTAGTGGAAGATACTTCATAAATGTTTATGAAATGAGGAGGAAGAAGAGAGGGTGAAACAATCAGCTGAGAACATACATTTGGCGCTAATATTAGAATCTGGGTCTGTCTGGGTAGCTTGCTTTCCTTGTTCTTCCTTTGCCTCACCATGAATTTGTATCAGTGGGATGAAGAATAATCAACTTTGATGTCTTGGAATCATCCACATAGAAAATTGTGTATCGTATCTTGTAGATTACCCACCTGTATATCTACAGACTGGCTGGGGAGTTACTTTTCTTGTGACTTGACCCTGAACGGGAAACCTTTCTATTTTGCACAGTGCCAGATATTTCTTCACATCACTCCAAAGAGAATGTCAGAAATGAATGACTGGGTCTTATTTGTGAACTCTGACTTCATTTGGGCACAGAAGCCTTGAATGGAGGCTGCACTGAGCCTCGTGGCATCTGGCTTTGAGCCGACCCCCATAGCTAGGGTAGGAATCTCAGTCTCTCGCCCCTGCCGCTCTCCAGAGCCTGCACATCAAGCTGGGTCTGTCCTCATTTGAAAGGCGCAGGGCTGGCCACAGTGGGTCCAGGTGGACAACAACAACAACAAAACCCTGCTGGCAGTGTCAACCTGGAGAAATGACTTCTTTTTTGCAGTCATTGTCTGGCTGTCAATCAGCTTCAGGATTTCTCTGCAGGGCTGGAATGCCACAGCTCAGAAGAAAGGGTGATGCAGGAGTGGAACACACACATGGAGGGGAGAGAGAGATGTGGTGATTAAATCTTGTGCGTTAAGGATGAGAGAGCCCACCTTTCACAGTTGTATATTTTAATTTCAATAAACATTTACTGAAAGCCCACTCCCGTTGAGCTCTGGAGCAAGCAGACTCTCCATGAGCACCAAATGGAATATAAAACCCCTCCAGACAGGTCTCCACCCTCACAGTTGGGAAGGAGAAACAAAAAACACAATGAAACAAAACAAAAAAACAAACAACAACAAAAGCCACCAAGCCAGACCGTAGGCTTGAGAATTTATAAGTACTTCCACAAACATCTCATTTAGCCCTGTTTGCAAAGCAGATGAGGCGGTGTTATCTGCATGTTACAGATGAGAGCAAGAGCCTTGTTCAAGAGCACAGAGCTCATAAGTGACAGCCCCATAATCCAGGTTATGAAAACTCCTGTTTCAAAGCTTTTCCCACAATATGACACTGCCTCTTTATAAACACTTGGTTATAATATAGCACCGCGATGACAGAGCACAAAAGGAAAGAAAAGATGAATTCTTCAGGACCAAGGGAGATAGAGGATCAGGCTTCTCAAATGAAGTAATTTTCCATAGGTAGAGAAAATAGAGGTTGTTGTCAGGCAGAAGGACACAATGAGGTGGGAAGGAAGGCACTGCTCCTGTGTAGAGCAGGGGTGACGGGGCCGCCTCTGTCATCCACACTTTACTAACTGGTCCAGTCCAGGGTCAAGAGGAAACAGACGTGAAAGCTTCTGTGTGCCTCCCCTGTTTGCCCCCTCGGTTTCTGTCTCCTAGGTGAGGACCCATCTATTTCTTGGGGAATGAATGTGGGGAGAAATGACCCTTCTTCCTGAGCACACCCCTCATTCAGGGGCTTTGCAGCCTCACTGTGAAAATCTTGTCACTATACCACAGAGTATGTCTCTCTGGCTCATCCAGGAGATGCACACGTAGGGTGCAGGGTGTTGTTTAATTTCACAAAAAGTGCTTTCAACCTCCTGCGTGACTGTGTGTGCCGTGGCCTCTCTGATCTCTCTCTCTCTCTCTCTTTATATATCCTGTCTCTCTGTATCCCTTGTGTATAAAGTGGAGGGTAATTGTACTGACCATGCAGGGTTGTCATGAGGATTAAGTGCGTGGATTTTTGTGACGCACACAGCCCAGCTTTACACATAGCTGGCTATTTATAAAGAGGAGCTGTTACTGCTGCTGCTATTTAACATGAGAAAAGCAAATAGGTGATCTGTCATGTACTGACCCCACATCTCCTCCGTTCCAGACAGCGCTGGCCCCTGCGAGGCCAATGACTCTGTTGTTAAGTCAACTGGAGAGCTTCAAATTGACCACTGGGACCTCTGTTTCATAGGTTTATGAGGAGGAGGAAGAAGGGGAAATCAGAGTTTCATATCTAATTTGGCTGAGGGCTGGATCTTTGTGTTTTCGAGGCAGTGGCTTTGGTTTGGATGAATCACTTGGTCAGCAAGACATGGTAACAGGTAGATGATATGTAAGATTTGGCTAGGAACTAATATGATGACATAACTAGGCAGTTGTTATGAGCAGACCTCAGGAAGCAACTGAGAGTGGTCAGGGGCAGAGGTAGAGGTGCAGCTAGGCCAAAAAATCTGGGTGCTCTAGTGAGAATGGAAAATGGAACCAGACATCTGTGCCTGTCTTCTGGGAAGAGGGAGCTTGGTCAGGGGAAAATATGGCCCTGGTGATGCCTGGATATCCTTGATTCATCCCTAGCTAGTGAGATTTCAGGCTTGGGCTGCACAATTAAATCCAGATCCTCGCGGCATGGCTGAGGCTGCTCAGGCATCTTGTGGTCTTGTCCAGATAGACTCAAGATTCAGACGAGACCATGTTGGGGGATCTGGGACACAGCAGGGCTGAAGGAGAAAGGAGCTGAGACAGATCATGAAGTCTTAGTTACTGGCTGATCTTGGCCACAGCCAAAACTTTTCACTTCCTTTGTATCTGCTCTTTCAAAAGGCTCATTTGGTACCTGTTGGAGCAAGCATTTCATGCTCTGCACTTACATTTCAGAGTCATGTCAGCGAGGTCCTCCAGATTTTCAAGAATAGATATCTTTTCTTCAGCTAGAAGTTCTTTTCCATTTTTTGAGACTCTTCTGCATAAGGGAAATATAAGAGGCATTGGAAAAAAGTGTGAGTCAGAAAAGACCTATCCTTTTTATTAACAGGTGCTAATTTTCTTAGAAGGTGGGACTCAGGAAAAACTTCCTGGGAATTTTAACTGTACTAAGAAATCTTTCATGACCATGACTGACTTTGCTGAAAGTCCATTACAAATTTTCTGTGAGAGAAATTGAATTTCACCTGATGATATGTAGGTAATAAGGAGGAAAACTATCGTATAAGGTAAAATTTCGTTTAAAGGCGTAATGTTAGCACCATAAAAGCACCGATTGTAACAATAGCTAATAACGTAGACAAGCTCCCCAGCCCCCCTCCACTCCACTTTTGACTTATTGGAGCGATTGGAAAACTAAAACCTACATTTCCTGGTCTCCCTTGCATCTAAGATTTTCACGTGACCTTCATTCTGCCAGGCTGGTGTACTTAAAATAAACCTGGAAGCAAATAAGAGCAATGTGAGGGGTGAGTCATATAGAGGCTGATCTGAGCTGGTAAACCCTGTGGCAGAAGCATTAGCTCCTTCTGTGCCAGCTTTGGTGGAGTATCTGGTATCCAGTACCCAGTGCCCTGGGTGTTGAGGAGCACTCAGCTGTAGAGAAGTTTTCATTAAATTGTTCTGTGGCGTGCCATTTTCTCCCTCTGCTTGAATATTTTTTCCCACTACAATAGCCCTGATTACTTTGTTCTTGTTCTTCCCAGAAAAGTCATAAATTTAATCTTTTAGTGAGCCTCCCAATAATTTAAAAATTTTTTGTTGACGTATAGCATACATGTCTAGAGATACGTCCATCATAGGTAAGCAGGTCAATGAACTTTCTCCAAGAAAACACACTGTAGATAGCCTGCAGATTAAGAAAGAGAAATCTAGAAGGCCCTTGAAGGGTACTTCATTCTTGTCACTATCTGTTCAAAAATAGCCACCATTCCAACGTGTAACAGCCTAGATTGTTCTTTTTAAAATTATTATTATTTTTGAGACAGAATCTCTTCCCATGTCCTTTCCATCCCAGTAAAATAATACCATTAAAACAAAACAAAAGAAAACAAAACAAAACCTTCACCACAGCCTTTGTGGGGTTTTGGAGAGGAAGAAAATCAGACATTCTCAGTTTATAATCTTTATGTGCAGTTGTCTACTATCTTTATTTTCAGTTTCCACCATTTCTCCAAGATTGACAATATTAGGAGATTTCAAATGATTATTGTTTGGAAATTTGGCAGCTTCTAATCATTCCAGGAAAGTGACCATCTCAACCTGTATAAAGTTATTATAACATTGTAAACATGTTTCAAAATGTTATTTCATTTTGAAAACAGTTTTATTTATTTATACTTCAAAGCATATCTTAATTTTTAAGCTATACCTTAATTTTTATATTTGATTGTGGGAATTTTAGATATATAAGTTTTAAGGATTCCTTCCCAACAAGATCAAACTGAAAATCCAGAATATCAGGGTTTTACTTTTTACTACAGTTAGATATTTATTTTGTGTCAATTGTTTCATTATTATAATGAATGCACAGAAAGCTTTTTCATGCATTAGAATTATTTCTTTAGGCTAAATTTCCAGGATTGGAATTACTGGACACCCAGCTATAAACATTTTTAAGGGATTAGTCTCATTATCAAATTGCCTTCTAAACATTATGATATGTTTGCTTAACAGACGATGATAGGCTGAAATATGTTTACGTATGCCCTTGGGAAAGCGTGGGGTGAGGTAGTTCACAAAACCCATCACAGTAGTTGAGCGTACACATATCAACATCTTCAAAATCTTGGCATTTCCTCTTTTGCCCACTTATGATGTCAACTCATTTGTCCATTATGTTATAACAGAGGCAATTTCCTGCTACCTAGGGTCCTGCCAATCCTGATTGGAAAAACACTTACTACCTGCTTAGCTTGCCCAAAGAACACACAATTAGGGGTGTTTCTGAATGGCAGCTCTCAGTTTTAGCAAAACAGAAGTCTGAGTTGTCCCTGAAATGGGACTCCACAGGCTTCATCAGCATCAGAACTCCATCCTCAGGCCTTCCTGTCTTTTTATACTCCACAGGTGGGCAAAGGCCCTAGAAAATGGTATATTGGGAACAAGAAGAGACAGGTGCTCCACAGAACCCTGGTGGTCTCGGGAGCCCATCTCTTCATGCTTGATGTGTCTAGATCATTTTACTTAATGAAGTTATCTGCGGCCACACACAGTATTTGGTTTTAAATCAACCTATAAGGCATAATAAACTTGAATAGCTCAAAGGAGGGAAAGGCGGCTATAGGTACTTAAATGAGGACTACACTCTTCACCATCCTGCAGTGCTCAGTGGAGGAGTTATTTGAGTAGAAATCTCCCAAAGTCCATAAGCTGTTAAAAAGAGGGGCTGTGTTACAAAAACATGGGCCAAAGCCAGTGTTTTATGTGAGGGGTATGTGTGTGTGTTGACTTAATGTTGTAGAAATAACAGCTCCTGGTTAGTTCTTGTTAGTTTTAATGGATAGTGTGCCCCATAGTGGTTGTCAGGCTGACACTGACAGTGAAGGTGAAGGTGGTGGTTGTGACAGGGTCCTCCTGGATGAGCTGAAGATTTCTGGCATCCCTGTCCTTAGGCTTTTGACAGCAACCTCTCAGGGACCCAGTAAAACAACCCTTCGATAGACCTCAAGACTGCAGTAGCCTCCTAAAAGATTGCTGCTTTGAACCAACAAGTCTACCTAGTAGGAAGGACCTTGCTTAGGGAGCATTGCAACTATCTTGGAAATTTTTCTTTTTATTTTATTGATGCATCTGTTTGAAATGTCACAAAAGACAGCACCTGAATGCTAAATGTGGTCTAGGAAAGATCTGTGTCCTTTTGTGTTTGAGAGATTTGAATTCTGATTCATCTCTCTTCCTCTGGGGCCTTGGGTTTTACATCTGAAATGAGAACCTGATACCCAGCTCCTAGGGTTGTTGTGGGATTAAGTAAAATGTCTCCTGTGGAGGTACATGGCACAGTGCCTGCATACCGCCTGTGCTCTAAGCATAAGTCCTTTCCTTCTTCAGGGAAGAAGTGCCTTTGGTGGGCAGTCCCATGCACACACTTTCTTGAACCCTGCTACAAAAGTTGATCTACCTTTCGGAATCCCCTCTTTCCTCCACCATTTCCTTCCATTGCACTAAGCAGCAGCTCTCAATGTGGGTTCCTGAACCAGGAAGCATCAGCATCACTTGGGATATTAGAGATGCAAATAATTGGGCTTCACCGGATCTACTGAATCAGAAACTCTAGGGGTGGGCCTAGGAATCTTGTGTTTGAACAAGTCCTAGGAATCTTGTGTTTGAACAAGTGATTTAGATGCAGCTGCAACTCTGGTAACTACTGCTCAAAAAACTCTCTGGTCTCTCATTAATACACGTATTACCTACTTTAGCATTTGGCATGCTTTCTGGGCACAGCCCACCGGCTTTGAGATTGAGAGGTCAGCAGAAATATCTCCCCACATCCCCAACAGATGACCACCTTGTATATTATGTCCTAGAGATGGTGTTTTATTCTTCTCACCTGTGCATGCCAGGCATTTTTTTCCCCCTCCTCCCCCCTCTGTGGTGTTTAGCACTTGGCAAGGCCTCAGCCTGCAGAGGAGGACGACTTGCTTTCAGCTTTCCCACAGCCCTGCATCTGGATTATGGGGCATAAACTTTATTGTAGTTTTCCTTTTGCTTTGTATTTTATATCCTGTCAGTCCTTGAAATGATTATGTTTTGCCAAAATGGAGAGAAAAACACTTTTTGAATATTGCTGAACCCTTTAATAGTCTGGACTATTTTCCATGATCAAGGTTCAAAGCATATGCCTGGCTCTCCGTTATTTTCCAGATCCAAAATTCTGCCACCTCTTTAGTAATTTGGGGTAAATTTTCACCATGCCAAGCAGGACCCCAAAGATTGCTATAACTGTAAACTTTAAAGGCAAGATCCTGAATGTTAGTATCAATATCCTTATTTCTGTATTCCTCTCATGTCCAGCACAGCCTTAGCTCTCCGAGGACTTCTCAGTAAATATCTGTTGAATGGATGTGTTCAAAGCACATCAGGTCTCTATCGATCCTCTGGGTTTCTCTGGATCAGCTGCTGGCATGTTTTGAATGCTATTGAATTAAGACTTCTTTGAGTAGGCTTGTGTTTATCTTGCAAGAAGCTTTGCCAAGATGAAGTAAGCTTTTTATAAGGTTCTGGATGGTTTGGGGACCCATAACAGGGTTTTAATATTTCAGAGAGTAATTATGTTGGGCTTTATATCAAGATCGTGTAAAATATGCAACATCTTCTTTGTGTGATATTTTCTTGGAGATTATCAGGCACCAGAGTGAAAGGTCTGGGAAATTACCGTGATTTGAATAGTTGTTTGGGGACTGGCCAGAATTGGAAATGACTGAGTAATTCCAGTGGAGACTGCTGTGGAACAGAGTCTGCTTTCCAAACGGGAACTTTCTACTTGCCCTACCCTCTGCCCTGGCCTTCTTACTGGAATCTTCTCAGGCTGTATTTGTGTTAAGAGACGGTACAGAATAATGTCGATGAGCAGATGCTGGAGCCTGGCTGCTTGGGTTAGAGGCTGCTTCCCCTCCTTCTAGCTGTGATGTTAGGTAGGCAGCTAAACCCTTCTCTGTCTCAGTTTCTTTATTAGTAAAATAGAATTGCACCAACTTTGTGAAGTTGTTCAGAGGATGGAGATAATTCATACATATAAAATGTCTTTTACCTTTTTGGGGGTGGGATGGGGTCTTAAGTGTCTGGGTTCAAAGTGATCTTTCCATCTCAGATTCCCAAGTAGCTGAGACTAGGGATGTGCACCACCATGCCCAGCTTTGCTCTGAATGTTTCTTGGCACAAAGAAAGCCCACAATCATCGTTTGCTATTCTTATTATAATGTAGGTTTAATTGCAAAGTTTCCTATTCTCAAAGGACTTTCCTGACCAGTCAATCTGAAGCAGTTATCCCTAAATCAACTCCATCAGTATGACACCATCCTTTCATGACCTTCATGACACTTAGCACAATTTGACATCAGCTGATACGAACATTTGTTCATCTGTTTTCTTTGCTGGGTCTCTCCAACCCCAGACCATAAACTCTGTGTTATCAGGGATTATGGCTCTGGTCAAGGCTCATTTCTCAACATCCAGAATATTGTCTACTTCACAATAGGCATTCAGTAAAAATGTGTTGAATAAATCATAGATTCTAGAGTTAGCTTACTTGGATCACACTCAGGCTATTCTTCTACATTATGGAGAGGCAAGGCATAAACTAGAACTCCCAAACCCCTTGAAAACCAGCTTTTCTCTTGCCATTCGTTAGAGTTGAGATGGACTTTGGAACCAGAGTCACTTCAGGATCTTCTAAGTTCTGAGAGAAATATGGAAGTGGTCAGTAGGAACATCATAAAAAGAGATGTTTTCAGTCCTCCAAGGACATAAATGAATGGGATTGTCTAGTTTTCAAGGGTTGGAAACAAAATTTGGAGTATATCTTTATACCGAGGAAGCATGGCTATCATGCAACGTCAAGGAGATTGACGTGAATCAGCCACACTGTCCTGCCTGCCCAGTCCAATAGACAACTGGCCACTCCTGGTGGGAGTTTTTGCTAGTCCAAGTTCTAGCACAGATAGCATTGGTCTTTCATGTGAAAGAGAAATCACATGGGTTGGGCCACATCTATGGTGCATATTTTTATCTATAATAAAAAAAAACAACCCAACCCCCCCCCCCCAAAAAAAAACAACAATAACAACAACAAAAAAAAAAAGAGAAATCCCATTTCTTCTATGCCACACTTGAGGAGAGTACACAGCACTCTTGGGTGCTCAAATCTATGATTCTCAGGGTTGGGCTTTTCTATTTCATATGCAGATATGTTCATTAGGACAGGGCTAGCCTGGGAGCACTAGATCAAGGTGATTGCTGGGGTTAACCAATTTATGACTCAAAGTTATTCTTTTTTTTTTTTTTAATTTATTTTTTGAGATAGAGGCTTACTCCATTGCCCTGAGTAGAAGGCAATGGCCTCATTGTTCAGCTCACTACAACCTCAAATTCCAGGGGTTAAGCAATCCTCCTGCCTCAACCTCCAGCGTAGCTGGGGTTACAGGTGCCTGTCACCACCACACTCAGCTATTTTTTTTTTTTTTTTTTGTAGAGATCGGGGTGTCATTCTTGCTCAGGCTGATCTTGAACTCTTGAGCTCAAAGGCTCCTCTCACCGCAGCTTCCCAGAGTGTTAGGATTACAGGTGTGAGCCACCATGCCAGGCAACTCAAAGTTATTCTTGGTCCACACAGGTAGGTGGCCAGTTTCTTTTCCAAATATCCTGTTAGGAAAGGATAGGCTGCAGAAATGAACAATTCCAAAGCCTCAGGGACTTAGTCAAAGGAATTCTATTTATGTTTCTTGCTAAGTCTTCAGGGGGTCCAGATGATTCTCTAAGGCAGCTGTTCTCTGGGTGGTGACTCAGAGAATCAGGTTTGCTCATAATAAGAGACATTCTCTAGTATTACAGGAACCAGAATAGAGGGTGGCTGGATAATGGTGCACTGGCTTTTCCCTGCATTAGCTCTGAAGCAATGTAGGTGCACTTCATCTCTGCTTTCCTTGCCAGATCTAGTTACATGTCCCAGATAACTACAAGGGCCTGTGATGCATGATTCCCCAGGTCCTCAGGAAGATTAGAACTGGGTATTGGTGAATGCTGATAATGTTTGCCATGACTTGCAGAAGAAAATAGCTTTGCTAGTCTTCTTACAGAAAAACTGGGACTACTCACTTATTACCTACTTTTTAAAGGGATATTAATTCCAGCAATTAAAAAGAGATTTTCTTTCTGTGCCAAGATTGTGGTACAATTTGAACTTTCTCTGTCTAATGAAGAAATATAAAGTCTCATATTTAATATTTATTTATTTAATTATTTATTTTATTATTAAATCATACCTGTGTACATTAATGCAATCATGGGGCACCATATACTGGTTTTATATACAATTTGACAACACTGGATTTATAAACAATTTGACACATTTCTATCACACTGGTTAACATAGCCCTCCTGGCATT
>CAUYPK010079875.1:0-36152 GCA_963574355.1 Loris lydekkerianus | reverse complement strand
TTTGGGTTGAGTCGTGCTGGAGTTCTGAAACTGTCTGCTATCTGAATTTCAGAATCTCTTGGCATGTCTGGAAAGTTCTCCTTCATAATCTCATGGAGAAGAGACTCTGTGCCTTGTGAAGCCACTTCATCGCTTTCAGGGATCCCTATAAGACAAATATTGGTTTTCTTTGAATTATCCCAGAGCTCTCTGAGAGAGTGATCTGTTTTTGCCCTCCATTTCTCTTCCTCGTTGAGAGTTTGGGAGTGTTCGAAAGCTTTGTCTTCTATTTCAGAAATCCTTTCTTCTGCTTGCTCCATTCTGTTACTGAGGGATTCTACTGTGTTTCTCAGATCTTTGAGGGCTGCAACTTCTTGTCTTGATGTGTCAACATCTTTGGTCATTTGGTTTTTGAATTCGTTGAATTCTTGAGATATCTTTTGGGTTACTGCTTGGAATTCTAATTTGATCTTATTTGCTATCCAGATTCTGAATTCAATTTCTGACATCTCAGCTATTTGTGCATGGGATCTTGTGCTGTGTCTGCTCCATTGATCCTTGGGGGAGTTGATCTACTCTGATTATTCATATTGCCAGAATTTTTCTGTTGATTTCGCCTCATGATAGTTTTTCACCATTTACCTCTGGCCGTCCACAAGGTTGGAAGGTATCTCTCCAAGATTAGACCCCAGCAGGATCACTCTATTGTTGCTGGATCTTTGTAGGGAGTGACCCTGTGTAGTTCCTCTGGGGTTGCCGCAGCCAGGGAGTTCTGGTTGTGGAAGCAGCTCCGGAGTGTGACACACATGGATTCAGCAACAGGGTGGGGGGTGGTGCACAAGGTTCTGGGAGTGCCTGGTGCCCAGTGACTTTGGCACGGAGAGCGCAACGCTCCAGTAGTCTCTGGGCAGGAGAAGGGCTCCACACAGAGGCAAGGAGGGCTGCAGAGGGCACACCAGAGTCCCTGGCCAGACGAGTGGGCTGGTGGGGAGGTAGGAAGGGTACAGGAGGGAGGACGTGGGGTTGCGTGGCTCCCGCAGTTCCTGCTCAGGGCGTGGGTAGGCCCTGTGGGTGTGGGTTGCTGGTTGGGGGTCATGGTGCAGCTCTTACCAAGGTTCGGGCAGGCACCCATCATGGTTGCTGCGCACCTCTTACGGAGGTCTGGGCGGGCGCCCTGGGCTATTTTTTGGTTGTAGCTGTCATTGTTGTTTGGTGGGCCTGGGCTGGATTAGAACCCGCCAGCTCAGGTGTATGTGGCTGGCACCTTAGCCACTTGAGCCACAGGCGCTGAGCCTAATTTTTCTATTTTTAATACAGATGAGGTCTTGCTCAGGCTGGTCTGGAACTCAAGGAATCCTCCCACTGTGGCCCCCCAGAGTGCTAGGATTACAAGCCAGAGCTCTCCTTAGTATATAATTATACCTCTCTTAAAAATTACTTTAGTGTTTGCAGTATAGATTTACAACTGACATAAATCAACTTTCAAATAAATATACCATTTCATAAGGTACTTTATAATAGTATTCTTTTTTTTTTTTTTTTTTTAAGAGAGTCTCACTTTATCGCCCTTGTTAGAGTGCTATGGCATCTCAGCTCACAGCAACCTCCAACTCCTGGGCTTAGGGAATTCTCTTGCCTCAGCCTCCTGAGTAGCTGGGACTACAGGCACCTGCCACAATGCCTAGCTATTTTTTGTTTCAGTTTGGCTGGGGATGGGTTTGAACCTGCCACCCTCAGTATATGGGGCCGGCGCCCTACCCACTGTGCCACAGGTGCCACCCCTACAATAGATTCTTGATTCTTTCCTTCCAAGAGTTACCTCATTGGTGCTGTTCATTTCACTTATTTTTAAGCGATCATCATCCAATATACAGTTGACCCTTGAACCATGTGGGTGCAAACTGTGCAGGTCCACTTATATGCAGATTTTCTTCCATCTCTGCAACCACTGAGACAGCAAAACTGACCTCCTCCTTGTCAGCCAACTCAACAAGATGATGATGAGAATGAAGATGTTTGTGATGATTCACTTTCACTTAATGTAGAGTAAATCTATGTTCTCTTTTTTATGATTTTCTTTCTTTCTTTTTTTTTTTTTTTTCAGACAGACTTTCACCCTTGGTGCAGTGCTGTGGCATCACAGCTCACAGCAACCTCAAACTCTTGGGCTTAAGCGATTCTCTTGCTTCAGCCTCCTGAGTAGCTGGGACTATTTTTTGGTTGCAGTTGCCATTGTTGTTTAGCTGGCCTGGGCTGGGTTCCAACCCACCAGTCTCGGTGTATGTGGCCAACGCTGTAACCACTGTGCTATGGGTGCCGAATTTCTTACGATTTTCTTAACAATATTTTCCTTTTTCTAGAATACAGTATATAATACATATAACACAAAAAATATGTGTAGTAGACTGCTTATGTTATCAGTAAGGCTTCCAGTTTATAGTAGGCTATTAGTAGTTAAGTTTTTAGGGAGTCAAAAGTTGTATGCTTATTTTTGACTTGTGCAGGTTCAGGACCCCAAGCCCTGGACTGTTCAGGGACCAACCATATTGCTATTATTATTTTAAATAGTCACCTATTAAATCAACTAACATAATGTCTTTAGGGTTCATCTATGTTGTAGTATGTTTTAGGAATCATCCTTTTTCTCTTTTTTTAGAGACGCGGGTCTTGCTCTAGCTCAGGCTGGTCTCAAACTCATGAGCTTAGGTGATCTGCCCGCCTTGGCCTCCCAGAGTGCTGGGATTACAGGTATGAGCTCCTGCACCCAGCCAGAATCCTCCTTTTTAAAGGCTGGATAATATTCCATTGTATGCATGTACCATGTCTAAATAATTCATTCATCTATTGATAAACATTTAGGATGTTTCCATACTTCACTATTGTGAGTAATGCTACAATAAACATGTATGACTACTAATACCTCTTTGTAATTCTATTTCAATTCTTTTGGATAAATACCCAGAAGTGAGATTGCTGGATCTTATGGTAGTTCTATTTTTAGTTCCTTGAGGAACCTCCATACTATTTTCCATAGCAGCTACACCATTTTGCATTCCCACCAACGGTATGCAAGGGCTCCAATTTTTCCACAACCTCACCAGTATTTGTCTTTTGTTGTTTGAGAATAGCCATCCTGACAGGTGTGAGGTGATATGTCATTGTAGTTTTGATTTGCATTTCACTGATGATTAGTGATGTTGAGCATCTTTTCATATACTTACTGGCCATTTGTATATCATATTTGTCTATTTGAGTCCTCAGCCCATTTTTAAATCAGGTTATTAGTTTTAGTTTTCATTTTCTGCTATTGAATTGTAGGAGTTCCTTATATATTTTGTAAAATAACCCCCTTATCAGGTACATGGTCGCAAATACAGAGGGTGCCAAAAAATTATACACATTTTAAGAAAGGAAAAAAATCATATTAAAATGGTAATGCTCAAGTCACATTTGACTTCTGCAATTACAAGAGATAAAAGATATACAAGATAACAAATGTTATTGGTATATGTTGAGTATTAACAATTTTAATATAGTTTTTTCTTTCGTAAAATGTGTATTCATTTTTTTTGGCACCCTCTGCATTTTCTCCCAGTCCGTAGGTTTCCTTTTTACTCTTTTGAGTGTTTCCTGTTCTGTACAGGAACTTTTTATTTTATTTTATTTTATTTTTTTGCAGTTTTTGGTTGGGGCTGGCTTTGAACCCACCACCTCCAGTATATGGGGCTGGCGCCCTACTTCCTTGAGCTACAGGTGCCACCCTATTTTTTTTTTTTTCTTTTGTACAAAAACTTTTTAGTTGATGTATTCTCATTTATCTATTTTTGCTTTTGTTGCCCTTTTGTTTTCATTGTCTATTGCATTTGCTAAAACCATCAGTGTGATGTTGAATAGAAGTGGTGAAAGCAGTTATCTTTGCCTTGTTCCTGATCTTAGGAAGAAAGCACTCAATTTTTCACCAGTAATTGTCAGGTTAGTTGCAGATAAATTACAGATGCCCTTTATCATGTTGAGGAAGTTTGCTAAGAATTTTTATTATTTTTAGTAGCAATGGATGTTACATTTTATCAAATGCTTTTTCTGTAGCATTTGAACATATGATCATGCTGGGATGATCATATGACTCTTCTTTTTCACTCGATTAATATGATGAATTATAGGACTTTCTTGTTTTTTGTTTTTATTTTTTTAAGGGATAGGGTCTTGCTTTGTTGCCAAGGCTGGAGTGCATTTACATCATTCTGAAAACTCTCAGGCTCAAGCAATCTTCCTGCCTCAGCCTCCTAAGTAGCTACAGGCAAATGCCACCATACCCAGCTAATTAAAAAAAAATTTTTTTTTGTAGAGACACGATCTTATGATGTTACCCAGGCTGGTCTCAAAATTCCTGGCCTCAAGTTATCCTCCCATTTCAGTTTCCCAAAGTACTGAGGTTACAGCGATGAGTCACCACGCCTGGCCTAGGACTGATTTGTGATGGTCAAACCAACCTTACATTCCTGGGATAAATTCTACTTGGTCATAGTATTATGTTCATTTTAAATTTTATCAAATTCAATTTTGTCAATTCAATTTTAGAATTTTTGCATTTATGCTCAAGAGGGCTGGCTATTCATATATATATATGTGTGTGTGTGTATATATATATGTATATATATATATATATTTTTTTTTTTTTTTTTTTAAACTTCAGATTAATATGAGGGTACAAACTATTAGGTTATCAAGTTTGCATTTGTTAGGTAAAGTCCTTATTGTAGTTGTGTCCTGCACTCAGGAGTTTGCCATATACCCTTCAATTGTGCCCATTACATGGGAGCACACTAATACCTCATCTATATTCTTTTAAAGACTTTTGTCTAGTTTTGGTTTCAGGGTAATGCTGGCTTCATAGAATTGAATTGGGAAATATTTCCTCCTCTTCAGTTTTCTGGGAGAGTTTGTATAGCACTGTTATTGTATTTTCCTTAAATGTGTGGTAGAATTTACTAGTAAAGCTAACTATTCTTGGATCTTTTTTCTTCCTTTCCTTCCTTCCTTCTTTTCTTTCTTTTTTCTTTTTTTGAGACAGAGTCCCACTATGTCACCCTTGGTAGAGTGCTATGGGGTCATAGTTCACAGCATCCTCAAACTTAATTGCTTAAGCGATTCTCTTGTCTCAGTCCCCCAAGTAGCTGGGACTACAGGTGCCCGCCACAATGCCTGGCTATTTTTTTTTTTTTTTTTTTTTTTTTTTGTAGTTGTCATTGTTGTTTAGGGGGCCTGGGCTGGGTTTGAACCCACTAGCCCCAGTGTATGTGGTTGGCGCCCTAACCACTGAGCTATGTGTCCTGAGCCACTTGGATTTTTCTTTATGGAAAAGTTTTTAGCTACAAGTTTAATTTCTTTGAAATTCATTTTTATTTATTCTTTTTAAAGGTACTGTGGTAAAATATATACAACCTAAAATTTACCACTTTAACCATTATTAAGAGATTCAGTGGTATTAAGTAAATTCATAATGTTACACAACTATTACCACTTTCCCTTTCCAGAACTTTTTATAACCCCAAATGGATACTGTGTACCCACTAAATAACAACTACCCATTCTTCTAGTTTCTCTATTCATTCTGTCTCTACATATTTCTCTTATATTCTATATGTTATTCTATTCTACTTTTTTCTGGATTTATATTATCTGTGACCTCTCAATGTACTCAGAGGGATGTCTGCCAGGTTTCTCTACTCTATGATAAATTATACATTTTTCCTTTTATGATCACTAAGAATTTTGTGAAGAGAGACTTTGAAACTCTGTAAATATCCCCCTCCTCCTCAAACGTTCACCCACTAGCTTAGAATCCATGTTTCTTGACTGGTTATTTTACCTACCTCATGAAAGTGGAATCATACAATATATATCTTTCTATGAATGGCTTATTTCACTTAGCACCATTTCAAGGTTTATCCATGTTACAATATATATCCGAATTTCATTTTTTTTCTTCTTTAGAATTTCATTTCTTTTTACAGCTGAATAATATTCCATTGTATGTACATACATTTTGTTTATCAAATTTACCTGTTGAAGAATAATACCACAACTACAAACACTGGTGTACAAGTATCTGTTTGAGTCCCTCTTTTCAATTCTTTTGGGTATATACCGAATTCATTTTTATTAATTAATTTAATGAGATAGGGTCTCAGAATAGAGTGTAGTAGTATCATCATAGCTTAACTCAACTTCTCAAACTCCTGGGCTCAAGTGATTCTCCTGTTTCAGCCTCCTAAGTAGCTGGGACTACAGGTATGTGCCACCATGCCTGGCTAACTTTTTGTATCTTTGTAGAGGCAGGATCTTGCTATGTTGCTGAGGCTAGTCTTAAACTCCTGTCCTTGATCAAGCAACCCTCCTGCCTTAGCCTCCCCAAATGCTTGTATTACAGGTATGAGCCACCACTCCTAACCTCATTTTTATTCTTGAGTGAGATTTTGTAGTTTGTGTTTTTCAAGGAACCAGTCCATTCCATCTTATGTTGATGGACTGGCATAGTTGTTCATAATATTCCCTGATCATCATTTGAATGTCTTTAGATTCTGTAGTGATGTCATCTTTCTCATTCTTTGTTGTCTGGTGGGCCTGGGCTGGATTTGAACCTGCTAGCTCTGGTGTATGTGGCTAGTGCCTTAGCCGCTTGAGCTACAGGGGCCGAGCCGATCTTTCTCATTCTTAATATTAGTATTAATTTTTATTTTTCATCTCTTTTTTTCTTGATCTGTTTAGACAGGTGAAGTGACTTTATCATATGGAAGGTTAGGTTTGGAAGTTAACTTAAAGGTCATTTAAGTCTTTATATTTGGGATCCTACAATTAGTAACTAGGGCAAAGTTTTTGCTTTGTGCCTAGGTGTTCTTTTTAATAGCAGAAATCAAAGTAAGAATCCCCATCACTCTAAAATGGCTGAGGAAGAACAAATAGCTTCTCTTCTTTAGGCGACTGCAGGACAAGTCTTTGATAGGTCATGGCTGGCCAGGCACAGTGAGGATGCTGGACCCTAGGGTCTATCTGTGCTCACCTTTGGCAGCAGTCAGCATGGTGGAGGCCAATTCACACTGCTGTGATTCCAAGTGTCCAAGCGTGAACCAGCGAGGATAACGGCTGGGCACCACAGACACCATATGGTGAGGGTGGGAAGTGTCGCCTGCAGAAGCTGAGTTTTCTAGAACAGGTAACCTAGAAGACCCAGGAAGAGTCATCAGCCACTATCCAGACCCTGGCCTTCTAAGGCACCTTAGAGAAACTTGCTCTTTGCAGGGGAGGAAGTGGGGAAAGGAAAGTATTAGCTAAGAGCTTTAAAGGTTTTTAAATCTATGGTACTATATTCCATGTGAGGTGAGTGCCTGAGCAGTTGTAGAAATCAAGCTCCATAATCCCAAATGGATTTGAAAGGTAGTTCAAATGCCATAAGGTTATTTATAAAATATGAGAAATACATGTCAAACCATTTCTTGTTTTAGCTGAGTTCTCATAACCTTATGGTCTAAGTAAAATTTTTCTTCTGTTTAGTCTGCTGCATCCCACAAGTCTACCTGCCTAAACCAAGGATTCTATACTAGTCTGCAAACAAGATGCCCATAGTTCATTTCTCAAATATTGGGATAAATACATTTATCTATACTTTAGATTCCTCTGGGGACCCATGTCTGGGCACCACGACGCAGTTGAGCTATAGAAGGGCTCATACACCTTTTTGGCCTGCCTGACTGATCCCAGAATAGGGAGACTCAGAGCTTGTGTCCTCCATATCTGTTAATATTTCAGGGGCTTCCTCAGACAATCAACCACAAGCCAGGGAGCCAAGTGGGTTACCAACAAGGAATACCAGATAGGAATCCTACATCATATAAAAATATCTGAGCTATTTTAAGGTAAGCTTGATGGCAGGTCCAACAGAATTGACAAAGAAGGAAAGAGAAGAGAGTGGGATAAACAAAGAAATGGAACACTGGAGACTTCTGCTTTGGTGCAGGCAACTGTGCCAGGAAAGGGTTACCCACCTCATGGCACGTAAGGCTAATTTATAGGACAGGTCTGGATCATAAGGCAGCAGAGCTGAGAACAAATACTTGGCAAAGGTATGCATGGGAACGCTTTCTCGGTGGATGACTTCTCCCAGACCGCTGAAGGGGCCTCCTGCAGGAAGAAGATAAGCCAGAAGTTTTTTTGTTTTTTGGGTTTGGTCGGGAGGATGCTTCCATTTGCCAGCCTGGACTTCAGCCCCAGTAGGCATGCATGCTTGTTAACCATGGGAACCTTCCCTGCATTTTAATGTCATAAATGTTCCCATACCTGTGCTCTGTTAGAGAAGGGAGCCTAGGGTCACAGGTCAAAGGCACTGTGACGACAGGCCCTTCACTACTTACCTTCCAGCAGTAAGATGCACTGTTTCTGCAGTGTTTGCACTAGTTCATCGTCCAGGTGCAGCTCCTGAAGGTGGCTTAGGAGCTGTTCCTCATTTCGGCACACCTTGTCCTGTGCATAGAGGCCTTCAGGCATCACCCTCTGTTGACCCATGCCCATCAGAGCAACTTCTAGGGCCAATGATAGGTAGGACTCATTGCTGTTTGGGCAGCTTGTAGCTACAGGTACATGCTGGTACACAGGGGGGCTGCTTTCATTCATATCTGAGGGCAACAGGGCATGAGGTTCTGTAGGTCAGGGCCAGCAGATTCTTGTTTCTCTCCCTCCCACCTTTGGGATATAGCTTGGTCAATAGCTATTACAGAAAAGCTGAATCAGAACCCCGGAAGAGGAAGGAAAATATACTGAAAAAAGGTTATACAGAGTCACAAAGATCCCCACCCTTTTCTTAACATATGAACTGACTAGGCTAATTGGGGAAGTATAAATCTTATACTCATCTTTTGCTAGCACAATATGTAATTATTTGTTTTTCTATCTGTCTCTTTTACTAGAGTGCAAGAACCTTAAAGGGATGAGACCATCTTGTTGCTCTAGGTATCACCAGGACCTGGCATAAGGAATAAGCTAAGTATGTATAAGTTAAAAATTGGTAAATCCAAGTGTGACTTCATATTTTCAAGATATAAATGTCCTGTATAGATGAAAAGGACCAAAGATGATGATTCTCTTTGTACGGGATCAGAGGGACGATAACAGCTACCAGCATTTGTATCTCTACCCAGGGAAATCTGAATCCATCCAGTTAAATTCTTACTTTTGTAACACTTGCAACTTCTATGTTATTATTGTTCTACCACTGGGTTAATAATTTCAGGATGAAGTTATAGTCTAACTTCAAGTTTAAAAGTTGTAGTCTTTGTTTCTCTTCTTTTCTCCTTCATCCATCTAGAAAATATTTATGGAAGACTATAAATGGCAGGTGCTACACTAAGTGCTAGGATCACAAAGTAAATCTTTTTTTTTTTTTTTTTTGGACAGAGCCTCAAGCTGTCACCCTGGGCAGAGTGCTGTGGCATCACAGCTCACAGCAACCTCCAACTCCTGGGTTTAAGCGATTCTCTTGCCTCAACCTCCCAAGTAGGTGGGACTATAGGCGCCTGCCACAATGCCTGGCTATCTTTTTGGTTGTAGTTGTCATTATTGTTTGGCAGGCCCAGGCTGAATTCGAACCCACCAGCTCTGGTGTATGTGGCTGGTGCCTTAGCTGCTTGAGCTACAGGTGCCGAGCTCACAAAGTAAATCTTAATTTCTGTTTCTAAGTAGCTGATAGTCTACTAAGAAATACTCACTTGTAAGCAAATTGTAATCTAATGTGCTAAATACTAAAGTAGATAAATGAATACAATATGGTAATGGCATAAAGGAAAGAAAAACCAATTCTGTTTCTATCTAGTCCTGGCTGCTTTGAGACTCTGTTAAGTTACTACCCATTTCTCATTTGTAAAATTGGTACAAAACCACTAAGAGGGAAGAGGTTCAAAAGAAACCAGAAAGTACTTATGCAACTACAAGAGATATACACACTCTTGGTAGAAATTATTTTCCACTTTCAGGTTCTGGCTCTAGGTTCTGGCCTCTGCTGAAATTCCTCTATCCCATCTTAGGCATTTTTTATTTTTGGTAAGCAAAAGAGAGGAGCAAGGAAGGCTAGCAAGATAAAATGGGAAAGTAGGATAAGACTAGATCATAGGAAAGAAAGGTGGGAAAAAGAGGGGGCCTGAGAAAACCTCTCAGGGGTGATCCAATTTGGCCAAGAGGAAAACAAAAGACTGTAAGAAGGGGTAGAGCAGAGTCTGGCAGGGAGTAGAGGGTCATCAAAGGCGCTCTTGGCCTGGCGCAGGCTGACTCGTGTACCTGACACTTCCAGGTAGCCATCATCATTCAGCCGGCAGGCTTCAGTCAAAGTAAGAAACAGGCAGCCAATGGGATCCAGGGGGTGGCCCACCCAGCCCTCTAGGTTTGTGATGGTTGTGGCTCCTCTTTGCAACAGTTCTGGAAACAAGCAAGTCAAAGTTTTAGACTGTGATGGAGACACACTGTTCCCTTTCCCTGCCTATCCTGTGTCCCTGCCCTTATCTTTCAGGTCTTGACACTGAGAGTCAAAGAAAAGCTTCCCTTATAGTCTTGCCCTGGATTGATAGGACTGGCCACAAGCACACCAGCTAGCTGCAAGATCATGTGGTCTGTATTTAGGCTGCCTGTTGGTTCAGCATAAGTGGGTATTCCTTTATAGCTTTAAAAGGGTTTTCTCATACTAGATCTTAATGAGCCTTCCAACTGCCTTGTGAGAGGGGTAGGAAGGCGTTATTTCCATTTTACCAGTAAGAAAATTGAAATTCATAGAGATAAAGTGAAGCATTCCCCACAGCAGGTGGAATAACTTAGAATTCCCTAGCCTGTGCCACACCATAATATTTAATGAAAATTAAGTTCTGGGTCTTGTATCCTCCCAGCATTCTGGGCAGCCTTAGGCCTAAGGGGCTTAAGATGCCTCCTAATAACTATACCTTTCTTCTGATGCTTGTAGATTTCCAGTTGCCGTTGCTGCTGCAACCTCAGGGTATTAATAATGGCCACTGTGAGTCTGAGGGCCTCTTGTGGATAACCGTGGGAGCGTAGGGCATCAACCCGAGCACAGGCTGTAGGCACATGCTCTACCAAAGAAGAAAAAGTTCTGGTTGAGTTACTATTTCAAATCAGGAAAATTTGTGCTTGATAAAGGAAATTCATGTTTAGTCCAGTTCTCAAATTCAACTGGACAACTATAGTATACCAGGAACTGTGTTTTTATCTTTAAGGGCATAAAAAGTTGAATAAGTCACAGGTTCTATCTTGAAAGAGCTGCCTCACAGCCTTACCATGGTGGTACAGTATAGAACAAGTCACACAGCTAGGATAATAAAATCTAGTACCTCTTTGTGAACATGTACTATGGGAACCTAATGAAGAGAGCAGCTAATTGCTTAAAACAGTGTTTCTCAAACTGTGGGTCACAACCCATAGGAACTGTATTAAAGGGCCGCAGCATTAGGAAGGTTGAGAACCACTAAAAGGAAAAGCCTCATTCGTTTCATGAATCCTATCTTTTCTGAAAACCTATTACAGTAGAATCTCCATAGTTGACCACCTCCTTAAGTTGACCTAATTTTTATAGACCAGATATGCGCCACAAGTACGTATCAGTATAGTAAAAAAAAAAAAAAAAAAAAAAAAAATCAAATGGTTTAGGTGTCACTTAAATATCCTGAGTCAAAACTGTAGTTGGAATTGCTGGTACATCTCTAGATGGCTTATTTGAGCTTGGCAAGAGAAGAGGTTGAACTCTGAAATTTTTTGAGTACAAGAAGGATAGACTTACCCAGCCACAGTGGCTGGCCTTGGGAATTAAAGAGTAGTCTTTCACTTTCCTGCTGGCAGGCAGGAGCTGTATAAATATCATTGCTGATTATCTGCTGTAGGTGGCTGTCCTGCCAATGTAATTCACGGCCCTCGATGGCTCTAGTGAATACTGTTCGTCTTGGTCTGGATAAAGGATCTGGAAAAAGAAAACGTGGTGTAGAACAATGAGTAGTTTGGAATTTTAAGAAGACAACCTCTTCTACCCTAGGTCTTCTTCAGGGTAGAAGGTTGACCAAAAGAATAGTATAATATGTGGGCAGTGAGAGTAGCCACTCTGCTACCTCTCTGGGTATTTGTTGTGTTGCCTTCTTCCTGCATAAGCGTATAGTGTGTCTGCGCCCTCTAAGTTAGAAACTTTCTACAGAGATCTATGGTTGCCCTTCTTCTACAGAAAACTAATTTCTTCTGGGACCCAGACACACATGAGAGAGAAGGGCAGTGGTGTTCAGCTGCTCAATCACAAGGATACAAACTGCTTCTATTGTGGTAAAGAGAAGCAGCTGGGTAATTTCTGTAACTTGTTTCATTTATAGCATGATCCTTATTAGATTAAGGACTTCTGTAAAGTTCATACTGAAAGCTCAAAACCAGCTGAGGCCCTGTATATTCTGGTACAATTATCACACCGATAGCTACAGGCTTTCAATTTTGTTTCCCAATAATAAAAACTGATGCTGACAAAAGACTAACTAACTTGCTCTCTCATAGGAGCCTTACTATGCCATCTCTCTTCAGTTTTCCTACAGGAAAACCAAAACTTCAGACAAAGTAGACTCAATTCTTTTTTTTTTTTTTTGAGACAGAGTCTCACTTTGTCACCTTCAGTAGAGTGCTGTGGGATCATAGCTCACAGCAACCTCAAACTCCTGGGTTCAAGTGATTCTCTTGCCTCAGCCTCCTGAGTAGCTAGGACTACAGGCATCCATTGCAATGCCTGGCTGTTTTGAGACATGGGCTCTCACTCTTGCTCAGGCTGTTCTTGAACCTGTGAGACATTCCAGCAGCCTTGGCCTCCCAGAGTGCTAGGATTATGGGAGTGAGCAACTGCCCGGCCGTAGACTCAATTCTTTTTTTTTTGAGACAGAATGTCACTATGTCACCCTCAGTAGAGTGCTGTAGTGTCACAGCTCACAGCAACCTTAAACTCTTAGGCTTAAGTGATTCTCTTGCCTCAGCCTCCCAAGTAGGGGGGACTACAGGTGCCCGCCACAGTGCCTGGCTATGCTTTTTTTTTTTTTTTGGCCGGAACTGGGTTTTAGCCTGCCACCTCTAGCATATAGGGCCGGCGCCCTACTCCTTTGAGCCACAGACGCCACCCCACCCCCCCTTTTTTTTTCCCCAGTTTTTGACAGGGGCTGGGTTTGAACTTGCCACCACCTCCTGTATATGGGGCCGGCACCCGACTCCTTTGAGCCACAGCTGCTGCCTGCCTGGCTATTTTTGTTGCAGTTGTCATTGTTGTTTAGCTGGCCTGGGCTGGGTTTGAACCTGCCACCATTGATGCATGTGACTGGAGCTATAACCACTGTGCTACAGAGCGCTGAGCCTGTAAACTCTGTTTTTTTGTTTGTTTTTAGAAACAGAGTCAAACTCCTGGGTTCAAGTGATTCTCTTGCCTCAGCCTCCTGAGTAACTGGGACCACAGGCATCTGCCACAGTGCCCAGCTATTTTTTTGTTGTAGTTTGGCCGTGGCTCGGTTAAACCTGCCACCCTTGGTATATGGGGCTGACGCCCTACCCACTGAGCCATAGGCACCCCTCACAGACTCAATTTTTTTTTTTTTATTTTTTAGAGACAGATTCTCACTTTATCACCCTTGGTAGAGTACTGTGGAGTCACACAGCTCACAGCAACCTCCAACTCCTGGACTTAGGTGATTCTCTTGCCTCAGCTTCCTGAGTAGCTGGGACTACAGGCGCCTGCCACAACACCTGGTTATTTTTTTGTTGCAGTTTGGCTGGGGCCGTGTTTGACAGCATTTACTGAAATTGCTTCTCTTTCATGTTGTCCCCCAGTGAAAGCATGCCCACTACTGGCTGGAGTGTAAATCTCCCTTCCTTCTGAAATGAGAATCCAGCATGGGTATAGTCTGTTAAACTTACAGAAAGGATTTTTTTTTTTTTTTTTTCAGAAAGAGCCTCAAGCTGTTGCCCTGGGTAAAGTGCCATGGCTTCACAGCTCATAGCAACCTCCAACTCCTGGGCTTAAGCGATTCTCCTGCCTCAGCCTCCGAAGTAGCTGGGACTACAGGTGCCTGCCACAACGCCTGGCTATTTTTTGGTTGCAGCTGTCATTGTTGTTTGGCAGGCTGGATTCGAACCAGCCAGCTCAGGTGTATGTGGCTGGCGTCTTAGCCGCTTGAGCCACAGGCGCTGAGCCAGAAAGGATTTTTAATATGTTTTTAAATTCATTAAATCATCAAATAATTAGTGCCAAGCAGGTACTGTTCTCAGTGCTCAGGACATACAAATTTATTTATAGACCTTTACGTTTATGGACTTACACATTTAAATAGGGAGAGATAGTTAAGCAAATATATAGTATGTCAGATATAGCATAAGGCAACAAGTGGTATGGAGAAAATGAAAGTAGAGTTGGTGGGGGGGGTATCACTGTTTTATGCAAAATGGTCTCTAACAAGATAACATTTGAATAGAAACCTGTAGGAACTAGGGGGCAAGTCTTAGAGATAATTGAGGGAAGAGCATGCTAGGCAGAAGGAACAGCAAGTACTTGGTGGGAATATATTTGAGGTGGGAGTATATTTGAAGTGTTTAAGGACAATGAGAAGGCCAATGTAGTTAGAAAGGAAAAAGCAAGCAGGAGAATCACAGGAGATGAGTTCAGAGAGATACTAGGGAGCCAGATCACGGTGGGCCTTGTAGGCCACAAGTGAAAGATGACTGTAGCTTTTTGAGTAAGATAAGAAGCCATTGGATGGCTTTGGCTGTGAAGGGATATGTTCATTTTGGTTTTTTTAGAAATAGGGTCTTGTTCTGTCACCCAGGTTGGAATGCAGAGGTGAAATCATAGCTCTCTACAGCCTTGTACTTCTGGGCTCAAGCGATCTTCCTACCTCAGCTTCCTGAGTAGCTGGGACTACAGGAGCATACCACCACTCCTGGCTAATTTTTAAAAATTCTTCTGTAGCGACAGGTTCTCATTATGTTACCTAGACTGGTCTTGAACTCCTAGTCTTGAGTGATTCTTCTACTTTATCCTCCCAAACTGCTGAAATACAGGTGTGAGCAATGTACCTGGTCAAGACTTAACATTTTAAAAGGATGAACCTAGGCCAGGTATGGTGGCTCATGCTTACAATCCCAACATTTTGGTAGGCTGAGACAGAAGGACTGCTTGAGGCCAGGATTTGGAGACCAGCATTGGCAACATAGTGAAACCCTTATCTCTATTAAAAAAAAAAAAAAAAAAAAAAGAAAGAAAATTAGTTGGGTATGGTGGGATGCTCCTGTAGTTCTTGCTACTTAGGAGTCTGAGGCAGGATAACTGCTTGACTCCAGAAGTATGATGTTATGAGCTATAGCAATGCCACTGTACTCTAACAGGGGCAACAGAACAAGAGTCTGCTTCAAAGAAAAAAAAAGAATAATTCCAGCAGCAGTAGGAAGAACAGATTAAAAAGTGGGAGGGAAGAAGTAGGAAGAGCAATCAGGTGGCCACTCTAATAATTTGTGAGAGATGGTGGTAGCTGACTAGAGTAATAAGCAGTGGAGATAATGAGATGTAGTTGGATTCTGTATATATTCTGACAGTAAAGGAATAGTATTTGCTCATGGATTAGATGAGAGGGTAAAGAATCCAGAATGATTCTAAAGTTTTAAAGACCAAGTTGCCATGTATTTGGAAATAGGGATGACTGCAGGAGGAACAGCTTTGGGTAGGGCCTGAAAGGTAAGAAATCTACTGAGATGCCTATTAATATGTAACTGTAAATATCAAAAAGGCTGTTGAGTGTAAAAGTCTGGAGATGATAGGAAAGGTCTAAGCAGAAGATATACATTTGGGAATTGTCAGTATATAGATGATTATTAAAGCAATGCAATCACACAAAAAGTATAGAAAGAGATGTGATTTGATGACTGAGCTCTGGGCACGGTAGCCTTTGGGGTTGGAAGTGAGGAGAGACAGTAATAGAGACTTAGAAGGAGGTGCTAATGAAGTAAGGAGAACCAAGAAAGAGTGATTCCCTGGAAATCAAATGACAAAGACATTTCAAAGAGATAGTGATCCATGTGCCAAATATGGCTGATAGGCAAGTAAGATTATGACTGAGGATCAACTAGTAAATTTAGCAACATTCAGCAATAGTGACCAGTATAAGAGCTGGTTCAATAGCAGTAGGGATTGAAAGCCAGACTGGAGGCAATCAAGGAAGAGTAAGTGCAGAAGAATTAGAGAATAGATCTATACTATTTTTTTGAATGATTTTTTTCTTAATTCTACCACCTTTTTCTACCACCCAGAGAGGCAAGTGGAATCGTAAGAGTGTTTGTGGTTTTGTTTTGGGATGGGAGACATACAATGTGCTTGTACATTCAGGAATAATTCATGGAGAGAGAAAAATGTGTGATGCAGGAGAGATAGGAGATAATTCCAAGAGTGATATCCTGAATAAAAGAGATGGACTAGGATCTTGAGAATAACTAGGGGTGTGGACACACACCCAGCAAGAGGGTTAGAGGCAGAGTAAATGGGCAGAGACAGTAATTCTTTTGACCTACCACCACAGATGTAGTAATGGAGTTTTGGAAATTCTCTTCTGATTGCTTCATGTACTCAGTGAAGAGGAAGAGAGACTCAGTTGAAAGTGAAGAAGGGGAGAGGAAATATATAACATTTTAAGGAAAAGATGGTATGAAACAGTAATGTAGAAGAGTGAAAGATGCCACATAGTAGAGAAATGTAGATGTCTAGAAAAGCACTAAGGACCCATTTGAAATCAGTGCTCAAAAATTTAAAGTAAGGTCATTTACTATGGATGTTTCTCTCCAGCCACATTCAACTGTGGAAGTGTGAGCACCGAGTAATTAGAAAGTAGGAATGAACTAAGTTTAGGGTTTTATTGTGTAAGTGTAACAAAGGGAAAGAAAGAGTTGAATGTGTATGTAAAATAGTGAGGAATGATTATGGTGTTGTACCGAGGAATCTAACCTGGATGAGAAGAAAAATGAGGCTCATTTCAAGGTCATGAAGAAGTGGTAAAATAAACATTTCTACTGGGTCAAAGAATTATTGGAATTGGAATACCAAAGAGAATAAGACTTAAAGATTGGTAGTGATAACTGGTGATGCTTGAAATTGAGAATATTAAGAGAATATAGTTATTGGTCATGACTTTGTTTAGGGTGTGACTTTGGAAGTGGATGGCTAAATTATGGTAGAAGATGAGACTTTTGGAAAAGAGGAGGTCAAAGAGCTAAAAATCTTTCAAGAATGAGGGAGACTGACCCAGAGGTTTAAACATGATAAAAACTGGGGAGGGGAGCAGAGAGTATAGTTTGAGTACAAACTTTAAAGCTAGGAGGTATTTTAGAAAGATGAGAAAGACAATAGAAATGGCAATGAAGAATAAACAGGAATCCTAATGCTTCTCTAGCCCCTATAGCAAAAGGATGTGAGAGAGACATTAATCACAAATTGAGAAGACTATAGAAAAAGCAGCATCTTCAAAGGAGAACCAATAAAAACAAAGATCCAATATATATTACAACAAGGAAGAAACTGTCAGACTGGAGGTATCTGTATGCACATGAGCTTCTATGATATCCAAAGGCAATACTAAAAGGACGGCTTCCTGTGTTACAGAGGTAAGGAGGCTAGATAGTGCCAAGAAAAGGTAAACAGTGGCAAAATTATAGCCTTTCACTTCTCATTACCTTAGTTATCTAAGGACAACTAATTACAGTTATAGTACAAGACCAAGCAAAACCAGCAATTTAAGTGATTTCTCCCTTGAGATTAAAAATAACAATAGAATTATCACTTAAAATAAAGGGACCATGTATAAAATCAGTGTCTGATAAAATCTCCTACCAATAAGCCTCTCAATGGGCTGACAATCAATTGTCAACATCAAATAGCCTGAGTTAGATGAACTAAAATTGATGTGGATGTCAATGCCCAGTGAGGTCTGTAGGTCAGGGGGCTCAAAGGATGGAGGATACAATATCATTGTCTGGATTTGTCTTAAAATGAGGCATGAGTCCTCACAGTAACTTGGGGGGATGACCCTACCCAGACAGTTGCTATACAAAAATTTGAGAAAAACAGAAAGGTAAGAAAAGCTATGGTCAGGACACTTTTTAAAACTTTTTTATAGGTCTTCTGTTCCTTCCTTTGTTAGGTCTTCTGATCTTAAACCAACACCAAATGAGGACAAGATCCATTAAACACAAAGAACGTAAAGGGTAAAGAGAAGTTATGCAGAGGGTTCTTGGGCTTTCTGCTGGGCACTCTAAACACACTAAGTGTGGAAAAGGAGAAGATCCCTAATGGAAGATATTAGAGCTTATCCTTTAAGGCTTAGCATTTCAAGACGAACAAAAAAGACAGTCTTTTCTTATTTAAATGGAAATTCTAACAACCAAAAGGCCGTCCAGCTATTTTTCCTCTAACATTTACCCTCCCATCTTGAAGTTCCAGGCACAAAGAGCCTAATAGGACACTTGGCTCACCTGGGCTGTGACTGACATTCTGGGGAAGTGCACTGGTGATGTTGGGCAGCTCGTGCCCATAGTTCCCATCCTCCAAGGGACAGACATCCAGGTCACTCCACTTCTGCAGCTGCTGTAACCAACAGGACTTTTCCTCCAGTTTGCAGTGTGGATTTAAAATTATGCACACCCATAAAGCCCCTAGAAAATAAAGCAATCAACATTCTTGACATCTCTCCTTTGACGTATGGGTGAGCCTTATTTTTACAGTTTCATTTTTAGTCAGTAGAGAAAGTTTCCAAAGCATTGGCTTTCCTTAATATTAAAAAAAAAAAAAAAAAAAAAAATAGGGCGGTGCTGGTGGCTCAAGGGAGTAGGGCACCGGCCTCATATGCCAGAGGTGATGGGTTCAAACCCAGCCTGGGCCAAAAATAAATAAATAAAAATAAAAATAAAATTGCTAAAATCTTCAGAACTTGCTTAGTTTTTTCCCCAAAGCTTCCTTAAAGCCAAGTGGCTATCTTGATATCTGAATATGTGTGCCTATGATGATGAAGACAGATTTAGTCTTGACTCTAACCTCAAATCTGTTGTCTAATATTTATTCAGAGCCTTCTATGTTCAAGGCCCTGTACTGGTGAATAAAACAGACATTGTTCCTACCCTTGAGGAGCTTTCTAGTGAGGAGACAGATAAACATATGACAGACAGACATTTAAATATGATAAATATTAAGATAAAGATATGTTCAGGTACAATAGCAACATAGAAGAAGGGCATTTTAGTATAAGGACAGAGCTGGAAGGGAGGTACTCAGAAAATGTTTCAATTTTTGGCTAGTTTGGACTTCCTGAGTTTCAAATCCCTGAATTGTAAAACTGAGATCATAAAAATCACTATTTTGTAGTGATATTATGAGAATTAAATGAGATAACATTTGTAAAGAGTGTAGGGAGCATATTAGTTGGCATATAGCAGAACCTTAGTATTCCTTTTTCCAAGAAAAATGACTTGGGCTTGGATTTTGAAACTGCTGATTAACTTGTAATACCTTAAAACCATTACTTACTTGGATTCTATGTTACTGCAGCAGAATATCACATATTTCACATTGGGTGTTGTGACCCCAATACTCTCCTTTCCAAGCAAACCTACATTTTCTTTTCAAAGTTGGTTATATGGCTGAGCTAGATAATTTCTCAATCTCAAATTAGCAATAAGCCTGATTGCAGTGCATCTTAATTTAAACATCCTCTGGATGGAGTTAAATCATGGATGGAGATATTCTCAGACATTATTTCAAAGCCTCTCAAAGCCAAATAGAATTGTTTAAAAGGCCATCTTAGCCTCAATATCAGATACTATGTTAAGATGAATGTAATTTCTTTTGGTTCAATTCAGTTTTTAAAATGTGCCATGGGGAAAAAACTATACTATGTAATAATTACAATAAGGGTTCTTAAGGGGATTATAGTAATAATAATACAGGGTGTCCATAAAGTTTGTGTGCAATTTTAATTGCACACCATTTTAAGTTGCTCACAAACTTTATAGACCCTCTGTATTTATTTTACATGTTTAAGAAGTACTTTCCATCTCTATAATGACGAACAGTCTTCATGTTTGATCTTCCCAGACAGAAAAGAGGACCTATTAAATTTGGCAACTAAAAAAGACTCTGGTGACCTTTGGAATGCCAAAATCAATAAGATAATAGGTATGGAAAATAGATTAGATGATATGAGGGAGGCTTAAGAGGTAAAGAAATAGAGTGGTAAGTCTAGTCATCTAGGAGTTCCTATTTTCTTGGCATTGAGAAATTAAGAAGGAGATAGCTAGAAAGTGAGTGCAAGTAACTTTTTTTTTTTTTTTGAGACAGAGTCTCACTAGGTCACCCTTGGTAGAGTGCTATGCCGTCACAGCTCACAGCAACCTCAAAGTCTTAGGCTTCAGCAATACTCTTGCCTCAGCCTCCCAAGTAGCTGGGACTACAGGTGCCTACCACAAGGCCTGGCTATTTTTTAGTTGTAGTTGTCATTGTTGTTTGGCAGGCCCAGGCTGGGTTCGAATCTCCTAGCTCTGGTATATCTGGCTGGCGCCCTAGCCGCTGAGCTACAGGCACTGAGCCCAAGTACTTTTATCTATAAGTTAAAAAAGAGTTATGAATTTGTTTTAAAAACACTCAAGAGACCTTCGTATCTCTAAGAGCCAAAGCAAAAAATCCTACAACTGTCTGCATATAACAGTACTTATAAAACTATGTTACTCATATATAAAAGCATATTTTCCTGCAATTAAAAAAAAAAAATCAAACCTCTGAGCAAAGGTAACTAAAATGGGCTTGGTGCCCATAGCTCAGTGGTTAGGGCACCAGCCACATACACCTGGGTGGCAAGTTCAAACCTGGCCAGGGCCTGCTAAACAACAATGACAACTATAACTAAAAAACAGCCAGGTGTCGTGGCGCGTGCCTGTAGTCCCAGCTATTTGGGAGGCTGAGGCAAGAGAATTGCTTAAGCCCAAGAGTTTGAGGTTGCTTTGAGTTGTGATGCCACAGCACTCTACTGAGTGCAATATAGTGAGACTCTGTCTGAAAAAACAAAAAGAGTAACTAATATGAAAGTTAAAATTTTACATATTCATTATATATTAAATATAACAAAATAATAGCTACAATTTATTCCTTTTTATGGGCTAGGCATTATATTTAGTACTTTATCTCAATTGTCCTCTAACTCTGAAGGTTAACAGGTCTTGGTTTGAATGTAGAAAGTAGAAAATGGGACTAAGAATGATTTTTACATTTTCTTTTTGAGCAATGAGATGCATCCTGATGCTGTGTTCTGAGATGAAGACAAGGGAAAATCAAGTTTTGGCAAGAAAATGAAGAGTTCTATGATGGTCATATTAATTTTGAGTTGTTTCCTAGAGTGATGGGCAGCTGGGCACATGCTGGAGCTTAGGGGAAAGATCATGGCTAATGACATACATTTGTGCCTTATATGCATCTGGATGCTATTTAAAACCATGGTACTGAATGTAACCATTTAGGCGAAGAATGTAGATAGGAATGTAGGTGGTGCATGGTCCTCATTGTTTAGAAAGGTTGAGGAAAAGCAGAGAAACCTGCAAAGGAGACTGGGAGGAAGTAGCCAGGAATATAGGAGAGAAACCAGGAGGGTAAGCAGCTATAGAAACCAAAAGAAGAATAAGTTTCAAGAAGAGTATGTTCAACTTTATTGAAAACTGCTAAGAGGTAAATTTAAGATGACCACTGTATCTAGTAATATGGAATTCACTGGTTATTTTGAAAAGAGCCACTTTAGTAGAGTGACAGCAATGAGCAATGGAAACCCAACTGGAGCAGGGTAAAGGAAGAACGAAGGTGAGCAAGTCAAAGAGTGACTGCAGATAACTTTTTAAAGAAGTACTGCTTTGGGGAGGGAGAGGAAAAAAAAGAAAGAAGTATTGCTTTGAAGTAAAGGGAAATGGGGTAATAGTTGGAGGAAATATTTGGAGTATCAAAGGGACATTTAAAAAAATTTGAGAAGGCCAGAAGTGGTGGCTCATGCCTGTAATCTCAGAACTCTGAGAGACCAAGGCAGGTGGAATGCCTAAGCTCAACCCCAGTCTGGTCTCAAACCTAGTCTCTAAAAAGCCAGGGTCTCAAATCTAGTCTCTAAAAAGCCAGGCAACTATTACTCGCCTGTAGTCCCAGCTACTTCGGAGGCCAAGGCAAGAGAATCACTTGAGCCCAAGACTTGGAGTTGCTATGAGCTATGATGCCATGGCACTCTAACCAAGGGTGAAAAAGTGGGACTCTGTCTCAAAAAAACTTTTTTTGAGAGTAAAAATATTAAAGCATATCTCTGTGCTGATGGGAATGATTCAGTGGAGAGAGAAAAATTAATGGTGCCAAAGAAAGGGAGTAATTGCATAAGCAAAGATCTTGAGAAAAGGAGATGGGATGGAACCTAGGACAAATATATAAGGATTAGCCTTTCATGAGAGCAGAGATACTTTATTAACTTTAACATAAGAGAAGGCAAAGCATATGGGTTCAGACATGGATAGGTTAACAGAACAGTAGTTGGGGAGAGGAGGAAACTTCATGTCTAATTGCTTCTGTTTTTTTTCTAACTCAGGAACTAGAAATAGCAGCCCATTTTTCTCTACTATATTTGTAGTTCCTACAAACCCTGCCTAGACCCTCTGCTGGTGATTAAGTCTTGTAATTAGCAAAGAGTCCTTAGAACAGCTAGGAGAAGCATGAATGCACTGTGCTGTAGAGTTGCTTCCCTGAGTGTAATGGTTCTCAAAGTGTGGCCTCTTGATCTGCAACAATACCATCTCCTGGGAACTTGTTAGAGATACACATTCTCAGGCCCTACTCCAAACCTGCTGAATTAGAAACTCTGGGTATGAGCCTAGCAATCTGTTTAAACAGGCACTCTAAGTGATTCTGAAAAGTTTGAGAACCACTGTCTTAGCAGAATGCTGAGGGTTTCTTGGCAGGCTGATATAGCAATGTCTTACATATGAGAGTGTCAAAAGCAAACTTTTCATAATGAACCCAAGTACATGACAAGAACTTCAAAAGCACAGAGAGCCAGGTCTGCTTAACTTCTTTTTAACTACCTTTGTCCCAAAGACCAAGCACAAGTCCACAGCACAATCCTGTGAACGGCAATATATTCAGGCTTCACATCTCACTCTTTGAAAAAGGCTAATTTCAAATTCTTAAGGAATGTGTGCTTTGAAGAAAAAAAATTTAACAAGACAGAATTGAGGGAGAATCAAACAGAAGGATGTTTGATTTAAAGTCAGATAGACTGGGGTTCCAATGTTGGAGCCACAACTTACTAGCGTGTGACCCCCAGTTCAGAGTATGAACGATTCTGAAAACATATTAGCACTGCAAAACTGGTTTTGGGGCAGGGAAATAATAAAGAGAAATGATGACCAAAGAGGATGACCTTGAGAGGTGAGAACCTAGAACAGAGAGGCCATTCAGGAAGCCACAGTTCTAATCTAAAAGTTTTAAGGCCTTCAACCAGATTAGTGTTGATGGAAAATAAAATGTTGAACTGGACAGTAAATTGCATTTAATTTATTTTTCTTTCCTTCCTTCCTTCTTTCTCCCTCCTCTCCCCTTCCCTTCCTGTCGTTGTCTTTTGTTTTTTTATATAAAAGGTCTGGAGATCAAAGAATAAATTACATTTTAAGGGACAAGAAATCAAAGTTGACAAATGGATTTAGGAAATGAAAGAAAAATTAGTGCTCGACAATAAGTTTGGCCGAGTTAGAAACGGTGGCAGCCAATGCCAGAGTTAAGAGGATCTTTTTTTTTTTTTTAATAGGAGTAGGCCTGAATTCATTTTGGATTTTCTCAATGGACATCTGCTAACAGGGGACTAGAACTCAGACAGACAGAAAGATGAAAAAATTGATCACCATATAAATAAGCTGTCTAAATTCATGATGTTTAAAAATAAAAGTTCCCAAGGGAGAGGGCAAGATGGACAACTAGAGGTAGCTCTTGTCTAATTGTCCTGGCTAGAAGGAGGAATATCAGACTGAAGTGAACTTGGACAAATTGAAGTTGGGGGGTAGGGTGCAGGGAGAAGAAACATAGGTGTTTAGTCACCCCACTGAGAGGAACAGTAAGGATGAAGACAAGGAAGAGAAAGAGCAGAGGATAGTCTTAGAGTAGACTAGATTTGGAGGAGCTTGGAGCTGAATAGAAACTGAATAGAAGTTCCCTGGATGGGGTGCTGTTGGTGAGCAACAAAACATAGGAACTCTCACCCCACAGGAGAGTACCATGAGGAACCAGAGACTCAGCTTTCTTGTATGTAGGCTTTTCTCCCTCTGAGTCTCCGTCTTGCCCTATAGAATAAGGAAGCAATTTGAGCTCCAGCCAGCTTGTAGCCACAGTCCATACGACAGCCCATTTAGAAAGTGGACTGAGAGACCCTTGCAGAGGTCTGCTTCTCTGTGTGTGGGTGTGATGGGAGTAACAGCCTGGCTCAGACAGACTGACAGGGCTGCCCTACCCCCAGGCGTGGGAGCAATGAAGGAACTTTGGACCCTGCCCAGCCCCCATAGCCACCAGAGAAGCAAGCATTGGGGAGGAGGCCAGTTTCTCCCTGCCCAACATCTGGCAGAAACGACTGCTTGTTGAGCAGATCAGAATTAAATGAAATTGAAGACAAAACATCCGTCTGCAAGATCAACAAACAAAAAGTTGGTTCTTTGAAAGATAAGTAAAGTCAATAAACTTTGGCCAGATTAACTAGAAACAGAAAAGATCTCTAATAATCTCAACCAGAAATGAAAAAGGGGAAGTAACAACCAATACCACAGAGATAAAAAAGATCATCACTAAATACTACAAAAAAATCAATGGCCAGAAATTTAAAAATGTGGAGTAAATGGCCAGGTGCAGTGGCTCACGCCTATGATCCTAGCACTCTGGAGGGCCAAGGAGGGGAAACTCCTAAGCTCAGGAGTTTGAGACCAGCCTGAGCAAGAGAGAGATTCTGTTTCTAACAAACAAAAAGATTGCTGGGTGTTGTGGCAAGCACCTATAGTCCCAGCTACTTGGGAGACTGAGGCAAGAGGATCACTTGAGCCCAAGAATTTGGGGTTGCTATGAGATCATGGCACTCTACTGAGGGTGACAAAGTGAGAGGAAGTAAGGGAGGGAGGAAGGAAGAGAGGGAAGGAGAGAGGGAGGGAGGGACAAAGGAAGGAAGGAAGGAAATGAACCATATATGGAATTACATTACCTCCCTAGACTTAACCAGGATGAAACAGAACTCTTGAACACATCAATATCAAGCCCCAAATTGCAACAATACAAAAGCTTCCATCAAAAAAACCATTGTGGATGAGATGGTTTTACCAGAATTCTACCAAAGCTTCAAAGAGTTTGTACCCATATTATAGAACCTATTCTGAAGCATCGAGAAAGAAATGGCTCTACCCAACTCTTTCTATGAAGCAAATATGACACTAAAACCAGGAAAAGACACAACAAAAAAAGAAAACTACAGATCAGTATCATTAATGAGTACTGATTAAAAAATACACAATAAAATCCTAGCGAGTAGAATACAGCTACATATTAAAAAAAAATTATATATCGGCTTGGTGCCTGTGGCTCAAGTGGCTAAGGCGCCAGCCACATACACTTGAGCTGGTGGGTTCGTATCCAGCCCAGGCCTGCCAAACAACAATGATGGCTGCAACCAAAAAATAGCCAGATGTTGTGGCGGGCGTCTGTAGTCCCAGTTACTTGGGAGGTAGAGGCAGGAGAATCAATCTCCAGGAGTTGGAGGTTGCTGTGAGCTGTGGTGCCACGTCACTCTACCCAGGGTGACAGCTTGAGGCGCTATCTCAAAAAAAAAAAAAAAAAAAAAAAATACATCATGATCAAGTGGCTTCATCCCAAGAATGCAAGGATGGTTCAACACATGCAATTCCATAAATGTAATGATAGAAGCAAAAACAAAAACCATATGATCCTCTCAACAAATGCTGAAAAAGCATTTAATAAAATTCAGCATCCTTTTCTGATAAGAATGCTTAAGAAAATAGGTGAAGATGGGACTTTTTTTTTTTTTTTTTTTGGAATCTTCACTCTGTCACCTGGGGTTGAGTGCCATAGCATCATAGCTCACAGCAACCTCAAACTCATGGGCTCAAGATCCTCTTGTCTCAGTCTCCCAAGTAGCTGTCACTTTAGGCACCCACCATAACGCCTAACTAGTTTTTCTCTTTTTGTTCTGCCCTGGCCTCCTAGAGTGCAATGGGACATTTCTTAAATTGATAGAAACCATCTACAACAAACCCACAGTCAATATCGTACTGAATAGAGTAAAACTGAAAGTATTTCCACTTGAACTGGAACCAGGAAAAAATGTCTACTATCATCACTGCTGTTCAACATAGTGCTGGAAATTCTATTAAGTGCAATTAGGCAAGAAAAGGATATCAAGGGTATTCAAATGGAGACAGAGGAAGTCAAACCTTTGCTTCTTGCTGATGATATGACCTTATACTTAGAAAACCCCAGGGACTTAGCCATGAGACTCCTGGAAGTGATCAAGAAATACAGTAACATCTTGGGATATAAAAATCAATGTCCACCAATCTGTAGCTTTCATATATGCCAACAACAACAGTCAAGCTGAGATCCAAATCAAAGACAATATCCTTCTTAATAACTTCAAAGAAAATGAAATACTTGGAATATACTTAACAAGGGAGGTTATGGGTCTCTGCAGAGAGAACCATGAAACTATGAGAACAGAAATAGCAGAAAACATTAACAAATGGAAGAACATACCAAGCTTGTGCCTGGGCAGAATCAATATTATTCATGTCTATACTACCCAGAGTGATCTAGAGATTTAACACAGTTCCCATTAAAACACTACTGTCATACTTAGAAGAACTTGGAAAAAATAGTTTTCAATTTGCATGAAACCAGAAAAACAACAACAAATATCCAATATAATTCTGTGAAATAAAAACAAATTTGGAGGAATCACATAATCAGACTTCAGGTTATACTACAAGTCTATAGTGATCAAAACAGCATGGTATTAGGCAGCACCTGTGGCTCAGTGAGTAGGGTGCCAGCCCCATATACTGAGGGTAGTAGGTTCAAACCCAGCCTTGGCCAAACTGCAACAAAAAAATAGCTGGGCATTGTGGCAGGTGCCTGTAGTCCCAGCTACTTGAGAGGCAAAGGCAAGAGAATCACCTAAGCCCAAGAGCTGGAGGTTGCTGTGAGCTGTGACACCTCAGTACTCTACCAAGGGTGACAAAGTAAGACTCCGTCTCTAAAAAAACAAACAAAAACCCAGCATGGCATTGGCATAAAATAGAGGCACAGAATTGAGAACTTAGAAATGAAAGCAGCCTCATATCACCATCTGATCTTCAACAAACCAAACCAAAGCTTACAATGGGGAAAAGAATCCCTATTTAATAAATGATGCTGGGAGAACTGGATAGCCACAAGTAAAAGACTGAAACTGAACCCAAACCTCTCACCACTTATAAAAATTAACTTACACTGAACAAAAAATTTAAATCTAAGACATGAAACAATAAAAACCCTAGAGGAAAGTATGGGAAACACTCTTAATGATATCAGCCTCGGAAAAGAATTCATGAAGAAGACCCCATTGGCAACTGCAGCAACAACAAAAATAAATAAATGGGATGTGATCAAGTTAAAAAACTTCTCCACAGCTAAGAACACAATCAACAAAGTAAAGAGATAGCCTTCAGAATAGGAGAGGATATTCACATGTTACAAATCAGAAAAGAGATCAGAAAAAGAGCTAGTGACCAGAATATACAAAGAACTCAAGGAAAGCAACAAGAAAAGAGCAAACAATTCCAGAAATCAGTGGAAGTGACATGAACAGAACCTTTTTCAAGAAGACAGAAGAATGGCAAACAAACACATGAAAAAATGCTCATCATCCCTAATAATAGGAGAAATGCAAATCAAAACCACCTTGAACTGTCACCTAACACTTGTGAGAATAGCCCACATAACAAGGTCCCAAAGCTGCTGATGCTGATATGGGTGTGCACTGAAGGGTAAACTAATGAACTGTTGTTGAGACTTCAAACTAGAACAGCCTTTTCGGAAAGAAGTATGGAGAATCCTCAAAGTACTAAAAATAGACTTCCCATTTGACCCCACAATCCCATTACTAGGTATCTACCCAGAAGAAAAAAAATCATTTTACCTGCTAATGTTTACAGCAGCTCAGTTCACAATTGCAAAGATGTGGAAACAACCCAAGTGCCCATATCATGAATGGACTAATAAACTGTGGTGTATATATGTATATATACACCATGGAATACTATTCAACCATAACAAGATGGAGATTTTACAGCTTTTGTAGTTACCTGGATGGATTTAGAGAACATTCTCCTAAGTATCTCAAGAATGCAAAAATAAGCACCCCATGTACTCAGCACTAATTTGAAAAATGTAGACCAACACAAGAGAAAAACACAATTAAATTCAAGAAGAAGGGAGGGGGAGAGGGATCTATTAGTTCCCACCTATTAGGTATAATGTAAGAGTATATACCACACTTCCTGGGTGAAGGAATCAGCTACAGACTTTGGACTTTACCTTACAAATGCAAATAATGTAACCTAGATTATGTACCCTCATATTAACCCCTAATAAAAACAAACAGAAGTTCTCAAAGGAATACAGAGAAAGAAGAATAGAAGGCCAAAGTCCAAGTCTTAGAAACTGTCTTATGTCTAAGAAGTCTGGCTAGGAGTGACAGGTACAAAAGGGTAGACCCATGGAAAACCACAAAAGTGAGGCTGGTAAGTATTTGGAGAGCCAGCCTAGTGACATGCAACTAGAAGCTAAGTGAAGAGGTTTCATCTCAGTTAAGGGTTCTATGTGGTAATATATGAAATGGTATGCTTGATGTCAATATTAAAACACAATGCTTTGAAAACAACAAAACTGAGCTCAGAGTTACTCTGGGTGGCCTCTGTGAAACCAAGTCTCCACTAGCTGGACTTAGCAAGATCCATGCAGTGACCAATAGCAGGTATTCACTAACACTTTTGCCATTGGGCAAGCTAGTAGGACAAAGCACTTTTCCAAGAGATGGGGACTTACCTAGCTCATCCCAGAGCTGCCTGCACTTGTCTGTCATGCTTGTCCCTTGCTGCCTCCAGAGTGTGAGTCGTGGATCAGCCATAAACTGCTCAGTTATAAGTGTCAGCATCCTGGCTCCATTGGAATCCCTCATTCGCAGCATCTCTCGAACCTGACACATAAGGGGCAAGAGACTGGTGATTGCACATCATAGAAAAGTAGGAGGAAATGGAGGAGAGGGAGGTGAAAATGAAGTATCAGAGCACAATATGTCCAAAAGAGCCAAACAGAAGGCCTCTGGCTCTATGTCTTGGTACAACCAAGAAACCCTGATGTTCACAGTGAGATACAACTCATACCCACTAGGATGGGTAGAATCAAAAAGATAACAATACGCACTGGCCAGGATGTAAAGAAATTGGAACCTCATACACTGTTGGTGGGAAGGTTAAAATGATACAGCTAACTTGGGTAAGCATCTGGCAGTTCCTTAAATGATTAAACGGAGTTACTCTATGATCATTAATTATACAAGAGAGAAATGAAGATATATGTCTGCCTTAAATTTGTATAAGAATGTTTATGATTCATAATAGCCAGAAAGTGGAAACAACTGAAATGTTCACTAACAGATGAATAAACAAAATGTGGGTACCCATACATCACTATTATTTGGCCGTTAAAAGGAATGAAACACTGATTCATGCTACAATATGGATGAATCTTGAAAATGTTATGCTAAGTAAAAGAAGTCAGTCACAAAATACTTCATACTATATGAATAAAATGCCATAATAGGGAAATCTATAGGGACACAAAGTAGATAAGTGGTTGTTTAGGACTCAGAAAGGGAGATGTAGAGGACAGGAAAGTGACAGGTGAGAGTATGGCTTTTTTTTTTTTTTGAGGTGATAATGAAGTTCTAAAGTTGAGTGTGGTAATGACTAAATGTATCTATTAAGATAGAAAAAGCCATTGAACAGTACACTTTAAATAGGTGAATTGTACAGTATGTGAATTATGTCTTACTAATTATGTCTTATGAAAAACAAAGCCTCTGTGAAAGCCACTAGTTTTAAAATACTAAATCTCTTTAGGGACAATGTTGAAACTCTACTCTTCAGGACTTTAATGGGCAGCAACTGGGTTAAAAGCAGAAAGGAGGTAGTTTCATTGCTAAAACATTCCAGTAATGCTAACTTATTTAGAGAGTGGTGCAGAAGGAAAAGGCTTACTAGCGTGAGGTAGTAGGGCTCCCTGGATGCAATCTGTTCAGATCTGCTCTGCCTCTTCCACTAGATTTCAAGTATTTAGGCTAGGTCAAGTGAGCTAGGTACATACAATGCATGAAGCCTGAAGTGTAGTGAGACCAGTTTAACCTAAAAAAGTTGACAAAAACATCTTTTCATATCTTACCTTGGCAAACATTGAGTTGAGTTGCTTTCCAGATCCATAGTAACCCCCCTGGGAGAGAAAAAGCTTCACTTGTTCTTTCACCTGTTCTTCATCCAAATGCCAACAGTTCTCATCGTCAATGCTGGCCCCAGCTGTGGGGTCCGGGGCACCTGTAAGGAATGGGAACAGGGGAAACAAATCCCCTGAGTTCACATGCTACACATTCAGCTGGAGAGGTACTTTGAGAACATATTCAAATAGAGATAGGTTATTCTGCTTTAATAAGGGCTTTTTCAGCTGTGTGGTCCTAAATAACTGTAAGTGATCTAAAGCTAGTTTCATATTCACCTACGTCCCCATTGTAGCCTCTTCCAAGGTCTATGGATACCACTCTGTGGGAGAAAAGCCTAGAAGGAAATACAGATATGCAAATAGTGTACTTTTCCCCCAGGAGAGTGAATATTTTCTTCTTTTTGCTTTTCTGTGAAGTTCAAAGATGTCTTAATATTTTTTTTTTTTGACTTTTTACACTTTTATTATTATTATTTTTGAGACAGGGTCTCACTCTGTTGCCTGGGTTACAGTGCAGTGGCATGATTATAATTCACTATAGCCTCAAACTCCTAGGCTCAAGAGATTCTCCTGCTTCACCCTCCTAAGTAACTGGGACCATAGGTACCTGCCACAATGCCTAACTATTTTTAGAGATGGGGGTCTCACTCTTGCTCAAGCTGGTCTTGAACTCCTGAACTCAGGTGATCCACCTGCCGTGGCTTCCCAGAGTGTGAGCCACTGTGCTCAGCCTCTAAATGGAGTCTTGCTATGTTGCCTAAGTGGTCTTGAACTCCTAGCTTCAAGCCTCTCAAAGGGCTGGGATTACAGGCATGATCTACCTACATTTTTGTGTTTACCAGTACTTATGTTTATTGGTGTTTAGTATTTCATTATAGGAATGTATCAATTTATTTAGCCATTCTACTGATGATGAGGATTTGGACTGTTTTTATTTTAGTCTATAGCAAATTATGCTAATCATTTCCATTGGACAGACATCTAGGAAAAGAATTTCTGGGTCATAAGGTATTCATATGTTAGATGATGCCAAATAGTTTCCCAAAGTGATCACAAGTTATATTGCCACCTGCAATATATTAGTTTTGGCTACTCAAAATCTTCACCAATGTTGAAAGTTTTAAAAGTTTATCCATTTTTGTTGATATCTACTAGTATCTCATTATACTTTTAATTTGCATTTCCCGGCTTAGTAACTAGTTAAGGCACCTTTTAATATGTTTATCAGTCATTTGGATAGGTTTTTTGTGAAGTGCTTCTTTGACTCTCTTATCCATTTTACTCTTTGTAGGGGTTATTTATGCATTTGTCTGATTTTTGCATTATAAATACCTTCTCCCACTATTTGCTTGTCTTTTCAGTCTCTTACTGATATCTCTGATAGTTTAAATTTTTTAATGTAGTCCAATTTGTCAGTCTTTTCCTATTAAACAAAGTTTTCCCTACCTCAAGGACATGAAGATATTCTCTTCCGTAAGTTTTCTCTTTTACTTTTCATATTTATATCTGCAGTCCATCTGCAATTGACTTTTCTGTTATGGTATGCAGTAGAAATCGAGTTTTGATTTTTTTCCACATGAATATCCAACTGATCCATCACTACTTACTAAAAAGATTCTTCTATTCCCTTTGCTGAGCATTTGGTGGAATCCTTTATTTGGAACCTCACATGCTTTTTTTTTTAAAATAACATGATGATTTTATTGGGGACTTCTGGATATAGTGATTAGAGCATGAGTGTGAGCAAAGTGAGAAAAGTCTTATTTTCTCTTCCAGTTGTCCTTATTTGATTTTTTTAAATTTACAGATAAAAAACTGAATTTATCATGTGCAATAAGATGTTGTGAAGTATATATATACATTATGGATACGTATAGCTAAATCCAGCTCATTAATATATGCATAATCCCACATAGTTGTCATTTTTGTTGTGAGACAGTAATATCCACTTTTAGTATTTTCAAGAATACAATATGTTATTAACTATAGTTGCTATGTTGTACAGTGGATCTCTTGAACTTATTCCTATTATCTATCTAAAATGTTATATACTTTGAACAACATCCTCCCATGCCACCCACCCACCTCAGTCCCTGGTAACTGCCATTCTACTTTTTTAGTGTTTTTCAACCTTTTTTATCTCACAGCACACTAGAACCTACAGTAAACTTCCGTGGCACACTTAAATTATGTTGACCGAAAAAAATTTTTTAAAGAATATATTTACTGTGCTTTATACTTCTTTTAAAAATAATTTAACTAATGATCTTTAAAATTGTTGTGTCACACCTAAGATCCTCTAATGAGATAAACTTTTTTTAGATTTCACATGTGAGTGAAACCACATGGTATTGGTCTTTCTGTGCCTGGCTTACCACTCTCAATATAATGTGTCCAGGTTTATCCATGTCATTGCAAATGATAGTATTTCCTTCCTTTTTATGGCTGAGTAGTACAGTAACCCACCTTATCCATCAAAATTATGTTTCAAGATTCCTAGTGGAGTCCTAAAACCTCAAACAATACAGAATTCTATGTATATGCTATTTTTCCTATAAATATTAATACATACCTATGATAAAGTTTGTAAGTTAGGCACAGTAAAAGACTAACAATAACTAATAACAAAAAAAAGAGTAATTCTAACAGTATGTCATCATCACTACACTTATGCTTTGGGACCACTATTTAATAAAATAACAGTTGCTTGAATACAAGTATTGGTATAATTACTATACCATGGTAGTTGATCTGATAACTAAGATGACTACTAAGCAACTAATATAGCATATAAGCATGGGTAAGCTGGACAAGAGATGATTAATGTCCTTGAGTGAGACAGAACATGACTGTGTGAGATTTCATCATACTCTCACAACAGAAAGCAATCTAAAACTTCATAGATGTTTTATTTCTGGAATTTTTCATTTAATATTTTTGAACTGTAGTTGACCATAGGTAAGTGAAACCACAGAGAGCAAGACTGTGGATAGTAAAGAGGGACTACTGTTCCATTGTGCGGTTATATACTCAGTAGTGAGATTGTTGTATTATATGACAAATCTATTCCTCATATCTTGAGGAACCTTCATACTGTTTCAAAATAGCTCTCTATTAAGTTATTAACACCCCCCACCAAAAATGTGCAGAGATTTCCATGCCAATACATGTTATATTTTGGCTTTTTGATAATAGCCTTTGTAACAGGTATGAAGTGATATTTCATTGTGGTTTTAATTTTCATTTCCCTGATGATTTGTGATGTTGAACACTTTTTCATACACCTGTTGGCCATTTGTATATCTTTTTTGAGAAATGTATATTCATGCCATTTGACTTCTGTTTTTACTTGGGTTCTTTTCTTGTTATTGAGTTGAGTTCCTTGTGAACTTTGAATATAGACCCTTTGTAAGATGGATGCTTTGAACATATTTTCTTCCATTTGGTAGGTTGTTTCTTCACTTTGTTGATTGTTTTCTTTGCTGTGCAGAAGATTTTTTGTTTGATGTCATCCCATTCATCTATTTTTGCTTTTGTTGCCTATGTATTTGGGGTCATAGCCAATAAATTATTGCCCAGAGCAATAATACAGGGCTTTTCCTTGATGTTTCCTTATAGTTTTGTAGTTTGGGAGTCTCATATTAACGTCTCTTATTTTATACATTTCAACTTTATTTTTTATATGGTCAATGTCATTTTTCTGCATGTGGATATCCAGTTTCCCAGCACCATCTATTGCAGGCACTTTCATTGTGTGTTTTTAGCACCTTTGTCAAAAATCAGTGGGCTGTAAATGCATGCATTTATTTCTGGTCTTTCTATTCTGTTACATAGTTTTATGTTTCTGTTTTTATGCTAGTATCATGCTGTTTTGGTTACTATCACATTGCAATATAATTTGAAGTCAAGTAGTGTGATGCCTCCAGCTTTGTTCTTTTTGCTTAAGATTGCTTTGGTTATCTGGTGTCATTCGTGGCTCAATACTAATGTTAAGATTTTTTTTTTTATTTCTGTGAGGAATGTCATTGGTATTTTGATAGCAATCGTATCGAATCTTACCTTGCTTTGGGTAGTATGAACATTTTAACAATATTAATCATCACCTCTTTGCAATTGCAGCAACACCACAAATAAACAAATGGGACACGATGAAGCTAAAAAGCTTCTGCTCAAGCAAGGGTACAAGAACTAAAGCAAATAGACTGCTTTCAGAATGGGAGAAGATATATGAATGCTATGTGACAAAAGACTGCGAAGTAGAATCTGCAGAGAACTCAAATTAACCAACAAGAAAAGAGCAAATAATCCAATTTAAAAGGGGGCAAGAGTCTTGAACAGAAACCTCCCTGAAGGAAGATAGATGAATAGCTAACAAACAATGAAAAAATGCTCATTACCCCTAATCATCAGAGAAACGTTAAACCCTCTTAATATCTTTAAATGAAAAATTTTAAAGCACGAAAAATTTTAAAAGCACTGTGAATCATGCTATCCCATAAATGCAGGATAGCTTTCCATTTATTTATGTCCTTTTCATTTTATTTCACCAATATATTATAATTTTCAATTTAGAGTTATTTCACCAGTTTCGTTAAATGTTTTCCTAAGTCTTGAAGTATCTATTCTAGATGAGATTTTTTCCTTGAATTCTTTTTCAGCTAATTCACTGTTAGTGTGATGGAAAAACTACTGTTAAAATGATTATATGGGATTTTTTCCTGCATTCTGTTAATGTGATGTATCACATTTATGGTTTTATGTATGCTAAACCATCCTTGCATCACTGGAATGAATCTCACTTGATCATGGTGAATCTGGTCCTGGGCTTTTCTTTTTAGGGAGATTTTGTATAGTTGATGCTATTTCAGAACTTGGTATAGGCCTGTTCAACATTTCCACTTTGTTCTGGCTAAGTCTTGGTAGGTGGCGTGCTTCCAGGTATTGGTTGATTTCTTTCAGATTTTCATATTTGTGAGAGTAGAGTTTCTTGTAATATTCGTTAAGGATTTTTTTAACGAATTTAAAGGGGTCTGTTGTTATTTCATCATTACCATTTCTGATTGATAAAATTAGAGATTTTACTCTTTTCTTCTGGTTAGGTTGGCCAGAAGTTTACCAATTTTATTGATCTTTTTAAAAAACCAACTTTTGGATTTATTGATCTGTTGTATAGTTTTTTTGTTTTCAATTTCATTTAATTCTGCTGTGATTTTTGTTATTTCTTTTCTTCTTCTGGGTTTGGGGTTGAAGTGTTCTTCTTTCTCCAGTTGCTTGAGATGTTCCATTAAGTTATTAACTTTTTCCGTTTTCTTTTTTTTTTTTTTTCCTGGTTTTATTTATTTATTTATTTTTTTATAGATAAAAATATGCACCATAGATGTGGCCCGACCTATTACCCTCCCTCCACCCAAACCTCCCCCCTCCCTTCCCCTTCCTTGGTCCTTTCCCCATAGTCTTGTGGTATAGTTGGGTTATAGCCTTCATGTGAAAGCTATAGTTT